>JARVZY010004303.1:0-25886 GCA_030686995.1 Artemisia argyi
ACTTGCTATTGCGAATTTCTTTTCTTACTGTATCAATACTATCTTAATAAAACAACATAATCGAAAAGAGGAACCATTTAACCTCTTAGAAGATATCTTATACTTTAGTAAAGTAGATACACAAACACCGTTTTTAGCACAAGCTAGAAGTCTTCGAATGTTAGCCGTTCTTGCCGTTTTTTCATTCTGTGCAATTTAAACAAGTGCTACTTCTGTGTTACTGCAGCTATACATCCTTCCTAGGTTTGTACCCTTTGCTATCATCAGGATCTCTGCCAGTGGTGAAGGTTGAAGAGATATCTCAAACCATTGACTCTGAAAATTTCACCGTCCAAAATTGTGTCGTTTTTTCTGGACTAGGGTCCACAACTGCGATCACCACAAATGCCAAATTTGAAGTTAGAAGTCCTAAACGTGTGCAGGTACATCCTAGTTTGTTTCTGTCTTTGTTGTATGACACTATTTCTAACTTAGGATAAAAACTCTAAAGCTCTATGTTGTATATCATTGTGATATTTATAATTGACTTAAGTCCAACATTGCTAGTAAGAAGATTTTTTCATTGCTTTATGCACATACACGTTTTATGGTTTTTTGCAGCGCTGGAAACAGGGTCCAGTTTGCGAATACAAACAAGGCCTAGATTTTTAGTTCTATTATAGATGGTTGAATTTCTAGTGTAGCATTGTATCTAAGTCAAATTTTATTACCATATTGCTTAAATTAAATGTCTTTATTTAACCATCTCAATATTTTAACACACCATCCCACTTTTATCTTCCTGATACTACCACCACAACCTTTACTATTAAGCTACACATAAAACAGGTCAACGTATGTTTCTTTTCCATGTCTAGGATTAAATTTTAGTATAGCTTTCTCAATTGTGCTTACCATTTACTTATCAATTGATCGATTTGGGTTATGTTTTATGTTATACAGATCATATGGGTCACATATAGGAATATGGCTTAACCGAATGTGGGTTAAAAGTTTATAATAAATAAGTGATAATTTTGATCATATTTCACATAGTATCTGTTTATAAATGATTGTAACTGGACAAAGAAATGAGTGTCATCCCGTCCCTAGCTAAACGTATTAGTATTGTCCCGGATCATTTATGACCCATTTCCCTACCCACTAAACCCGCCCCCGACCATCTCTACGGCCGAATAATGGATAGCTAGCAAATAATCTTGATTATTTCTAAAATGCAGATCAAGTTTGATGAAGGCATCATTGGAACACCTCAGTTGACAGACTCCATTGAGTTACCAGAAAATGTTCAAGTTTTTGGACAAAATATTGACTTGGCTCCATTTAAAGGCTTGATCTCATCGGTTCAAGACACAGCTTCAAATGTCGCAAAGACCATTTCAAACCAACCCCCTTTAAAGTTCTCCTTATCCCGAACCAATGCTGAATCATGGTTATTAACAACTTATCTTGATGAAGAACTTAGAATCTCTAGGGGAGATGGTGGCAGCGTCTTCGTACTCCTCAAGGAAGGCTCTCCCCTTCTTTTACCTTGAGATGCTGGTATGTAGTAGAATCCTATTTTCGCAAGTATATACATGTCATTTATATAAATAAAGGGAAATGTCGTATGCTAGAGGATTGCTGGTATTATATCATGTCATTTTGTCAATGTTACAACTAATGAAGCAAATATATTTAAAGGAATCTGGCCATTATACGTGTATGATTTTAAAGGAGATTTTGGGTCTTTGATTATTCTTTTTGTGTATAGATTGACATAGTTTTCGTGTTTGGCTAACATAAGTTAGCAATTGGGTTAGGGTGTGATGATAATCTTGGATATTTTGTTTGAATCTTGTATGGTCACTTTCCAAAACAAGTAAAAGCATAGCTAACCTACAATAACCAGCAACACGCATACAAGCCATCATAGTCTAACCAGAAGTCATAATGTCCACACATAATGGGTTGGCAAGTTTGTATATTGCCTTTGTAAAAACTCTGGATCTAATACCAGAAACAACCACAACACAGTCAATTCACCAAGCCAACCACCCATTGGTGAAATCTTTTATTACTTAATAGTTCAAGAAGACAAGTCCACAAACGTGTTCTTGCCAGACAAATACAAAGAGAAAGAGATCGTCACCTTCAGAAGGGTCTAATCTATCACACTACAAAATTACAGATAACCTCACTACAACACTCTCAAAGAATACCAAGACTATACTAGACACTTGATCAAGATGATCAAAGACAATATCCGAACTTGTAACAAACTCTTGAGAGAATAATATGTAAACGAGAGAAATAATGAGCAAGACTGAGAAACCCTAGATCTGTAGCTTATATAGACCAAAGTTTCCTTTAAGCCCCTCCATTATAAGAAAAACACCAAATACAATCCAAAGTTAATAGTTAGTATAAAACTTGTCACAACTAGTCCTCCTAGTTATAACAAGTATGAGTTTCCACAGTCAACTAAAGTCAACTGAGTTATTTCAACACCCCTCCTCAAACTCATACAACAAACATATCCACCAAATTCAACTTAGAACAAAAATACTTATGTTGAGCAATGCTCAACCCTTTGGAGAACACATATGCTATTTGGTTTGCAGAATCATCTTTCACAGTTCTAATAGCACCAGATGCTACCTTCTCCCTTACAAGATGTACATCTATTTCAAAATGCTTAGTCTTCTCATGGAAGACTGGATTTGCAACAATTTGAATGCCAGAAGTACTATCACAATACAAGGGAACAGGCAACAACCCTTCAACTTTTAAATCTTTCAACAAACTCACAAGCCAAATGACCTCACAAGTTGTAGAGGCCATACACCTATACTCAGCCTCAGCTAATGACCTGGAAATAGTAGCTTGTTTTTTACTTTTCCAGGACACCAAGTTCCCACCAAGAAAAACACAAAAACCTAAAACAGATTTCCTGGTAACCAAACACTTACCCAGTCTACATCTGAGAAATCATGCAGATTAAGCAAACCACTAATACTAAATTGTATACCACAACCTGGAGCAGCCTTAAGATACCTAAGAACTCTTAAGGCAGCTGCAAAATGTGACTGCAAAGGATAGTGTATATGCTAACTCAAGCAATGCACAACATATGAAATATCAGGCCTAGTCACAGATAAGTATATAAGCTTGCCAACAAGCTTTTGATACTTAATCAAACTAGCTAATTTCTTATCTTTCTCAGTCTCAACATGACTCAAGACAGTATTTTGCTGCATAGGTGTAGCAGCAGGCTTACAAGCCAACAAACCATATTCACATAACAACTCAAGACAATACTTTCTCTGAGTTAAACACGGTCCCTTTTTATTGTCCAATACTTCAATACCTAAAAAATATTTTAAAGTTCCCAAATCTTTAATTTTAAATTTAGAAGATAAAACTGTTTGAACTTTAAAACTTCATCATTGTTATTACCAGTGATGACTATGTCATCAACATACACAAGTAAGACTAGAAAACCCCATTGTCATCTTTTATGAACAAGGAATAGTCATTCATACTTTGTTTAAAACCATTTTCATTTAGAGCACTGACCAACTTTTCATTCCATTGTCTTGGAGCTTATTTAAGTCCATACAAAGACTTAACAAGCTTGCAGACTCTGGTCTCATCCTTTTCATAAAAACCAGGGGTAAATCCATATAAACATCTTCATTAAGATCACCATATAAGAAAGCATTATTAACATCTATTTGATATAAACACCAACCATTATGCACAGCAATGCTAATAACACATCTCACAGTAACCATTTTAACCACATAACTAAATGTTTCCTCATAATCAATACCTTCCCTCTGATTGAACCTTTTAGCTACAAGTCTAGCCTTGTACCTATCGACTTCACCAGAGTACTTATATTTAATTTGAAAATCCCATTTAGCACCAATAGTTTTTTTACCAGGAGGCAATTCAACAAGCACATAAGTATTATTCCTATGTAAAGCTTCCATTTCGTTTTCCATAGCCTTAATCCAATTCTTATCTTGAGAAGCTTCAAGATAAGATTTGGGGTCAGCAAACTTATTAAGAGTGTTAGAAAAATATAAGTTTTCAGCAGACAACTTAGCATAACACATAAACTTCTCAATACCATACCTCAGACAACTATTAACCACAAAATCATTAAACCTAGAAGGCAAATTACTAGCCCTAGAAGACCTTCTCAGCACAGTTTGAGGAGTACCCCCACTGTTAGTGTTATCTTGTACATTAGACCTTAAAAATTTAGAACCTGACCCATGTGTTGGACTAGGATACTGTGTGCCCTTAGATGGGACAATATTTTCATCTAATTAGGTTGCCATGATTACATCCTCGTCAGCAGTATGTGGGCTGCTGACATCACTGGATGTCATACCACTTGTTGGGAATTACAAGATTTGAAGATTACAAAACCACAAGAAGAAATGAAGAAAGAAGAAACAATAGGGACCTATTATGTAATAGTTGGCTAGCTTTATTAGTAAGCTAGGTTTTTATGTAAACCCTAGCCTCTCTATTTTATAAAGAGGGGTAGGGCGTTGGTTATTAGTATCTCATTCATAGCTAGTCTCTTCAATGAGAGTCTAGAAAACGCATAGAGCGTGTAGTAGTGTAGTAGTAGTATTAGTAGTTTATTTTATATTCAATAAAGAAAACCTTGAAGTAACTTTGATTCTTATGTCATTATTCCACTGTGCTTAATCATTGTTACTATATCCTAGATAGGGCTTAAACAATCTTTACAATTGGTATCAGAGCCAGGGGGCTCGTAATATCTAGGGTTTCAAGGTTTTCATGTTCTTGTTTATGAATAAAGAGCGGTTTTGAATTAGAGCAGATCTGGTAAAGAGCAGCGTTGGTGAAGGTTTGATGTTCCTTAAAAAGAAAAGAGGTAATCGTTACTTATTTTTGTAATCAATTTTGATTGATCTAAGCGATATAGTGGATCGGTGGTATTAATTCTGATTGGCTGTTATGTTTTAATTATTGAGTGATAACAAAACATATGGATTATTGCTTACTGATCACTTACCTTACACATGTTTGTCGACTTTCGCATAAATTGGGTTGGTTGAGGTTTTAATATTAAACTTAGTACTGAATACAATTGATTTTGGTTGTGGGGTCAAGGGTATATTTGAAGGATTGATTTTTAAGAACCTCGTACCTATTTAATGAAAAGATCTGTATCATGGGTTAGTGCTATTATATTCGAATGGGATTTAAAGTTGGAATGCATTAATTCTGGTGTGGATTTAATTTGTAAGTGAAGAGCGCATATTTAAAACCTCGTATTCATGATTTGAAATTGATATATTCATGTGGCACATTGGATGGCAAAATTATTGGTTTATTAATGATTGGTGTGTGATTGGCTGTTCAACATATAATCGCATATTGGGATAAATTGTTTTGTCGTTATCTGCATGTTTCTACTAATTGGTGCTTCAATGGATCGATTGGTGATGTAGATCTGTCATTTTCATGGTCAAGTCATTTTCTAAACATGGGTAAGTTATTAAATCTGGTTGGTAAGGAGAATTTATTCAACCTTGCACTATTTATTCACATACGTGGGACTTATTGTGATTTGTCATCTTGCACAAGAGATCATGGGTCGGTTAGTAATAACATTTGCTAAAGGTTTATTCTGCTCATGTTTATTGGTTAATATTGCTATCCTATGTCTGTACTGCTGCTCACATAATGAGTAATTCTGCTGATGTTGAATATCTACTGATTGGTCAAAACGAGTTAATGGGTTGGTGTCAGATGGAAGATTTGTTTTCTTATCGGTTTACATATTTTCGTGTATTCATTGTGGGCCAGAACTTTATCTTGATTATCGGTTTATAGTGAATCACGTGGGGTTGATTATGTGATAGCGATTGGTGAATGTTGCTGCTGTTGTGTTGTCATTTGATTATTTTATTATGAAGCTGCTGATGGAGATTAGTGTTGCTGCTGTGATCAATGATTAGGAAAGTGGATATGGTTATTTTTTTCTCTTTATCTCGTGCCAAGTTATTTAAAGTCAAGATCTGATCGTTATTTATTTGCAAGTGGGTCTGGTTTGGAGATTAGTAATTGATATTACTTGGTCATGAGATAACATGGGTGTGACAGCTAAGGGAATAACATATCTCATACTTATTTAGGATGGGTCAGATGTTAATTAATGAGATTCGTTATTGTGAGGTACAGATTCATCACGTGGTGCTCTCACATGTTCCTGCTGCTACTTTATTTTGTTCCTGCTGATGACTTTCGTTACTGCTAGTACTCTATTTTGTTTCTGTTGATAACATTTTGTTCTTCCTGGTGGCTTCTACTGATGGTTCTTGCTGACTTCTTTATGGTTCCTGCTGGCTTGTTGTATACTTTTTCTTTTGGTCGGTTTTGGCTCCTACTAGTTATGTGAGATTACTAATGGTTAGGGAGGATGGAGTTATCAACCATCATTATTTTGTTGAGAAGATTACTTGGCGAAGACATTTGATTATCGCTTGTTTGATGTAATTGATTTTCCCAAGTATTGTGTTCTTATCATATCTTAAAAGGATCAGGAGTTTTTTAAGTTAACTTGCTTGGTTTGTATGGTGACGAAGACTTGACGACTCTAGTGAAGGGGTATGATCCATCTTATTGTGCTTAATGCGTACATTTTCTATCACTTTAAGGAGTTACGTTATTTGTGCTCAGTGTCTCATTGGATAAGTCAATGAGGAGTTTGTCAAGAGGTGTCACGTGGATAGTGCAAGACATAAGATGCAAGGTTGGGAGATTCCATTTCTTCATCAAATCAGTTATAGTTGATTTTTTTAATCAGTGATCACTCCATGAAACCTACTGGATTCAAGAGATGGCAAGTATACTTTTAAGGGGAAGCTTATTGTTATACTTGGCCATCCTCTTACCCTTTGTGCTGGTGTGCTTACTTGTTTCTATTGTTCGATACTACTGCTCGTTCCTGCTGCTCGTTACTGCTGCTTGTGTTATTAGTTAAAAAAATAAAAATAAAAAGAGAGTTATTATTATTATCATTAATTATTAGTTGGTTCCTGAGATGGTTAGTCTATTCTTAAGGGGAAGCTTGTTAACCATCTACATGCATCACTTGAGGGGAAGCGTTTACGAGATGCACAAGACCCCTATTAGAAGATTACAAAAAGGGGAAGAATAGTTATGATGTGCAGTTTATTATTGGTGATGACATTGTTTCTTCATGCAGATTGTTTTGTAATATCAAATAGGGGAAGATTGTTGGGAATTACAAGATTTGAAGATTACAAAACCACAAGAAGAAATGAAGAAAGAAGAAACAATAGGGACCTATTATGTAATAGTTGGCTAGCTTTATTAGTAAGCTAGGTTTTTATGTAAACCCTAGCCTCTTTATTTTATAAAGAGGGGTAGGGCGTTGGTTATTAGTATCTCATTCATAGCTAGTCTCTTCAATGAGAGTCTAGAAAACGCATAGAGCGTGTAGTAGTGTAGTAGTAGTATTAGTAGTTTATTTTATATTCAATAAAGAAAACCTTGAAGTAACTTTGATTCTTATGTCCTTATTCCGCTGTGCTTAATCATTGTTACTATATCCTAGATAGGGCTTAAATGATCTTTACACCACTACCTTCCACAACAGATGGGTCTCCCTTATCATCATTGGGACTTGCCTCATTTTTGGTGTGATCATCTGTGTCATCAAAAGAACTAAGTAAACTTGACTCTGACTCCAAATCACTTGACTCAGACTCATTTTGACTCAAAACACTATGTTTATTACTCCCAAACTTCATTTTAAAAGGAAAAATGGTTTCATAAAAATTTACATCTCTAGAAAAGAAAACCTATTTACTTTCAAGACTATACACTTTATAAGCCTTTTTAACCCCAGAAAAACCAATCAAAACACATTTTTCAGACCTTGAAGAAAACTTATCACTATTGTTTAAAACAGTTGCATAACACAGACATCCAAAACACCTTAGGTGAGAGGGACTAGGTTCTATACCATACACTAACAGATAAGGAGAAGATCCAGACAAAACTAAGGAAGGCAACCTATTAATCAAATAAACAGTAGTTATAATACATTCAGGCCACATATTCAGAGGAATCCCCCCCTGAAACATAAGACTTCTAGCAAGATTTAACATATATCTACGTTTCCTTTCAGCTATGCCATTCTGCTGAGGTGTGTGAGCACATGAGGTTTAATGAACAATACCTTTAGAACTAAAAAATGTTGCCATCTTATTATTTACAAACTCTGTCCTATTATTAGATCTAAAATTTTTGACCTTTTTATCAAACCGAGTAAAAATAAGCTCAACAAAATTTTGAATGTAAAAACCAACTGCATCCTTAGTTTTAATCATATATGCCCACACAGCTCTGCTATAATCATCTACCATAGTTAAAAAAATACTTATACCCTTCCTTACTAACAACTTTATAAGGTTCCCACAAATCAAGGTGAACCAGATCACCAACAACACAACTAGACTTATATTCAGACAAAGGAAAAGGCTCCCTAGTCTGTTTAGACTTATGACATATATCACAAGGAGAAATATGATTATGACTTTTAAGACCAATATTTTTACTTAAAACAGACAAAACTTTATCAGATGGATGACCAAGCCTACTATGCCATAACTATTTAGAAACCTTACAAACAAAAACACTATTAGATAGAGCATTTATCTTGCCACATTGTTCCACATCAAACAAATAAAGGCCACCAGACTCATTACCAGTCCCCATAGTTTTGACCAGATTCAAATCCTGAATATAACACTTATGCTCATCATAACCAACAAATAACTTGCTATCTTTAATTAACTTATGAATAAATAACAAGCTAACACAATACTCAGGAACAACTAAAACATCAAACAACACAACATTACTGATTAACCTAAGATTACCAACAGCAGTAACCTTAACTAAAGTCCCATTAGGATGACCAATAGTTAAATTTAACGCAAAAATATCAATGACATTAAATGTATTCTTAGTAGAAACAATTAAGTGTTGATTAGCTCTAGAATCAATAATCCAACCCAAGGAAAGATTATACTTATAAGAACAAGTTTGAGCACAGAAAAACCTTTTGAAATCTAGATTAAAGTAACCATTAGCATTAAAAAACTGAGTTCTCATACCTGCCATATTGGCACTAGCACTTCCAGAAGGTTTTTCATCGATTAGAAAGAGAATTTTCAATATTTGTTCCTTGGTAAATGATAACATCAAATAATCATGATATTTAAGTGTCAATTTCCCCCTATTATGATCATTTATATTAATGATTATGTGGGTATATGCTTTTATTCCTTTATATTTTGTATCCAGGTCACAAGTGAGCATAGGAGCTAAAGAGAAGAGGAAATTGGAAAGAACGTGCAAAGATAGACAAATCCAAGTATGCTGGAAGAAGCTACGGCGTAACTCATTCTCTCAACTACGCCGTAGCTAGGATTTCTACTAAGAAGACCAAAGTCAACACGGACCTAGAGTTATGGTGTAACTAATCCTATTGTTTATGCCGTAACAATCACAAGTCTTGAAAAATCCTCAAATCTGAAGACTACGCCGTAACACAACTATGGAATACGGCGTAGCAACGAGTACGAGAGTAGTCCTAGCTCAAGAATCAACTTACGGCGTAACACTCCTTTTGGGCTACGGCGTAATGAAGACTACAAGAGTTATCTCAGATTTGATAAATATTCTATGGCGTAACACATTTGGAGATTATGACGGAGAAGAAACCCTAATATCATTATTATGGCGTAATATTTCATAGTTACGCCGTAAACTTTAGATCTAGATAAGATTTCACAAGTTATGGCGTAACACATTTCGTAGTTACGCCGTAACTCTCGACGGGCCTATAAATACGACCCTAATTTCTGCATTTTAAGAACAACTTTCTCACACACAAAGTCAGAGATCGTTAGGAGCTTTTAGGAGGCCCTTCTACAGCAGCATACGAAGGCTTTCCAAGGGAGAAATCACACTTCAATAACCATAAGTTTTAGCATTTCATTGTTTCATTTACATTTCGAATACATGGATCTTGTAAACATTATTTCGAGTGTTGAATTTAACATGATTGGCTAAACACCTCTGGTGCTAGCCTAGTTATGATTCCTATATTGTTTTAACCATGTTTCCTTACTTTTCTTATATGCCTTTATGTGTGTGCATGCTTAGTTTATCTTGCGAACCTATGATTTTGGTAGTTTGATATGTGGTTGTATCCATTACACTAGCTTTAATTGAATTAAGACCCCAATTGAGTTAGTAGGCTAGAAGAATTGACCATAGGACATTAGCCTGATGGATTGCGAGGAAATGAGAGGGATGACAACTGACCATATTGCCTCGTGTGCGAATTGACCATAGGATCACCTACCATATTTGATGAACTTAAGAAGTCAGAGAAATGGCCTATGATCGTGACAACGGGCCATTAAAGATAAGTCTAGTATGTAGTGGCGCTTAATGACTCAAACTCGTTTACCATACGCCGGCTTACTAGCATGGGGTAGTGCCTGTGGTTCCTGACAAGATTCGGGGGTGATAGGCTAGGGAACTTGACCATATGCACCTAGTGATATATGTCCGCCCCACCTAAAGCATAATATTAGTTTAATAGGCTAGTACACTTTTCTCCCACTGCTCACAACTTTTACTTTAATTGCTTTTGTTTTCTAGTTTCATTTCCAACTTTCAATCAATTATTTCCTTTTAATTACTTTTACTTAGTGACAATAGACTTAGACATAGTCCGCACCGCATAGCTCTTGGGACGACCTCAGAGTTACCATTGCTATCCTACACACGACCGGATTCTCTGTCTGTTAGTGCAAATAGGAAGACCTTAGGTAAAACGAGTATTATAAATTTTAAAACCTGGTCGGTAAAACCTGTATCAAGTTTTTGGCGCCGCTGCCAGGGAGCTATAATAGGATTTTTGTTTAAGTTTTTTTTTTAGTTTTATTTTGTTTTTCTAATATTTTTGTTTGAAGTTTCAGGAATCATGGAAGTAATCGACATCGATACTCTTACTTTGGAAGAGTACCTTGCTATGACTAGAGACGAGCAAGGACCGGGGCTTGTAAGGCCAATGATTGGAGTGGATGTTCAATTCGAGATCAAGCTGTAGTTTATGAGGGAGTTAAGAGAGAAACCATTTGCTGGACTCAAGACGAAAGATGCTTATGAGCACGTGGAAAATGTGCTCTACATTACTAGTCTATTCAACATACCAGGTGTTTCTCATGACGCTGTCATGCTCAGAGTGTTCCCTATGACACTTTCCGGAGCAGCTAGAAGATGGGTTGATAGGTTGCCGGCTGGAACCATCAACACTTGGAATCTCCTCAAGAAGAACTTAGTTCAACGTTTTGCCCTCCTTCTCGAACAACAAAACAGTTGGAGGAGATTCATAATTTCAAACAAGAAGGTGACAAAACATTATACCAGGCATGGGACAGATTTAATGATCTCTTGTATAGATGCCCTACACATGATGTGAACATTCAACAAAAGATCAACTTGTTCTATAAAGGCATCAATATTGCAACTAGACGGATGGTTGATTCTCAAGGACCTACCCCAGGAATGATACCTGCTCGAGCTTTAGATATAATTCAAGATATGGCTGACCACTTACAAAAATGGCATGATGGAGGTAGCACGAGAAGTACCGGAGGAGGTTTGGAAGGTATGAATGGCCTTACTAATCAACTCGAGAACTTAGGAAGGGAATTAAAGAAGCTTAAAGAAAGCGTTCATGCCATCCAAGTCGGATGCGACATTTGCGAAGGAGCCCACCTCGCAAAGGACTTCCCATTAAGGGACAAAGATGATAAAAAGGTAGAGGAGGTCAAATACAGTGATGGACGACCATTTCAAAGCAGAAACAACAATGGTTATCGTGTTGACCACCGGGGAACTTCAACAGAACTCCTTACGGGGAAAGAAGACCATCTCTCGAAGAAACCATCGGCAAATTCTTAGAAGAATTAGCTAAAAGGGAAACCGAAAGAGAACTTTGGCTAAAAAGTTTTCAAGAAGGAACGGAAGCTAACTTAAAATCTCATGACGAGACTCTTAAGAACCTTGAAGCAAAAATTGAGTTACTATCTAAAGATTTGCAGGAACAAATGGTAATCGAGAAGGCTAAAGTTTGTGTACCTATACCTATGAGCGAGGAACATGTCGATGATATCCCCGAAGGACCTATGCATTACGAAACCGAGTTATGCCGTAACTCTGTACTGCAATTACGGCGTAATGAAAAGTCCGACAATGGAACAGCTACCAATCCCAGGAAAAGCACTCAGGTGGAAAAAGTAGAACTGAAGATTGTCTCTAGCAAAACCCACATTGACACCGTACAACAGAAGAACCCACCTAAGGCTCCATGCACTCTTGAAAATAGATACCATTGGTGCGTATCTATTCCAGTTGATAACAAATGGTCTTATGACCTATGGCCTTTTTGCGACCCGAATAAAGAACTTTGTGATGGAGGTGGAGACGAAGAAAGGCTGAGAGGAAACAAACATTTGTGGACATCACCTCTTGATCAGTTTCGGAAGAATTTAAAATGGAGAGGAACAATATCTTTCGACGAATGGGTACTAATTGTCTATGGGAACGTTGATAGGGATAAAAAGTTTGAAATGTGGGCAGAAGTAAACCGCATCAAAGATGATGATTTACCAATTGATAGCTATGGAGACCCAAATGAAATAGGTAAAGAAGTGAATCATGATCCATTCCCCGTTGAGGAAACCAATGACCAACAAAAGGAAGACAGTGAGAACGAGGTAGTCATGGAACATTGGTGCGAAAGAATAAGAATTAGTAACGACAATGGGGAGTCTTTTTGGGCATCATGTGACCCCTATGGAGATGAATGCAATGGTGGAAGCAGTAAAAAATGGATTGGGGATGTGTTGTATTACTAGAGGTCTACTAATGATAGCAAAAGATGCGAATTACCATGGGTCGACAGACTAAGTTTTAACGATTGGGTAAAAATCAAGTATGGCAAAGTTGACTACTTGACTAAAGAAAAAATCTTGCAAGAACATACGAGAAGTATGGACGAGGAAGAGCAAGAAGATTCCGATGAAGATCCTGATAAGGCTTGCGAGGCAAGTCCAAGTGATGACAAAAACCAACCAATCTTGAATTTAATTGAAGACAAGCTGGAGGATAGTTGGTATAAGGGAACGGAATCGGATCTTAATGGAATTGTTGATAACCTTGATCTTCAAGGATATGATGAATTCACCAATTTGGACGATAAAGCTTATGAACAATGCCGGTGTAAGTTGCTTGGGATCCCATAAAAGAAACCTCCACCTATTCATGCTAAAACTTTTGAGGTTACTAGATATTCAATCGGTCCAGATGAAAAGCTCACCAAGATTGTTAGTCAAGAGAGGAAGGAGTTCTCGCGAACATCAGCAAATGTAGCATGGATCCGCCAGAACTTAATGAATGAAATGGAAGGGCTTGGTCAAGTTCTTCGACCACCTACATGAAGACCCGTAGGAATGAGTCTAACTTAAAGACTCGTTAATCAACAAAAGTGCTCTTACGGGAGACAACCCGCATTATCATTTTCTTTGTTTTTGTTGGTTTGCATGTTTGTCTTTTATTTTTGCAGGAATTGGAGCATGGAGGAGCAAGAGAATCTGTTTACTACAGAAACTGATGCTTTCAGATCAGCAATTACGGTGTAACACATTCCTATAGCTACGCCGTAACCATCCTACTGTAGCTAATCTCTCCAAGTTTACTCCAACTACGGCGTAACTCATTTCATTGGCTACGCCGTAACACTTCGCTGAGGTGTCTTCCTTTAAAATATTTTTCAAACATACTAAACTTGTATTAGTAATTAAATGAACTTTGTGGGTATGTTCCCTGTAAACCCTCACGAGACTTAACTCGTCCATTTGGGACACCAAGTGGTTTAAAAGGCTTGTTGCATAGGCTAAATGCAACCGTGATTCCTACGAAAGCGAGTTAGGATTTTTTTTCTTGTTTTTATTTGTTACTTTTGTTTTAGATTTATGCTTGTGGTAGTGTTGTGATTTCAGGGAAATGGAGTTTGTTCATGAAGGCTAGTTGAAGGCACGAAGATTTCTCGTGATCCTTCTTTCATTTTGGAGCAAATTTCAGGGAAGTTCTCGCTCTAATTCTACCTTCTCTTCACATTTACTTCATTTTCAGTACAAAAGGGACTTTGTACATTTCAAGTGGGGGGACGGGAGTAGAATTATCTTGAACTTTATTTTGTCCTCATTTTTCTAGTTTATTTTGAAAAATTTTGCCATTTTTAAACTTTTGACATGTTTTTCTTAACCGAACTAGAATAGACCTTAGCCGGGCGCATTTAACCCTTGAATTAATATGGTGAGGATTAGCCTAATCAGTTTCCCCCTGTTTACCCAAATCCACCAAAATATTGAGTGTGCCGATAGTTTTGTAAACTTTAGAACTTGGCTTTTACATCATTCCAAACCCATAGACGAGTAATGTGCTAGACACATTCGGAAGGGACAATTTTAGAAGGCAATGTTTTAGGATTATCACCCAAATAGCCTTATATGTGTGTGTTTATCGATTAGTCACCTCGACTTCTTGACCCCAGTGTAAACCCTTTTGTTGCACTCGTCTTTAGTGCAAGATACCCGATGCGTGGGAATTGCACCAGGCTTTACCTCTCGAGGGATCTCGAGAAGCTTACAACCCCCACCAGGCAGTGTACCTGATCGTTGTAGTATAGTATAGTGACAAGTACCGGGGGATTGATCGTTCAACTCAGGAATAGTGTCGCTAGGATTAGAAAACCTAAAAACTAGGTCTAGAGGTGAGGGATGATTCTTTTTGTATTTTTATATTTTTATAAAAGCAAGTAAAAATCTCGGGTTTTAGAGGAGTGGGCGGAATTAGTTGCTAGTCAACTAACCCAATAACTAAGATGCAATCAAAATAAAATAACAAAAATGAAAATAAAACTAATTAAACTAGTGGTGTGAACAATAAATGTGAAAAATGTGTTTACTTAGATTTCATTACTCTTTAGATATCTTTTACAGGTTGATAGTTTGTTATAGTTGCGTGGATGACGGGTAATATTCCTTAATACCAATCGTGGGGTGGCGTACGTACTTCCCCATCTCTATAAGCTCCTACTTCACTCCTATGTCGAGCCTGCAAGAAGCACCTAACATGAGATCACTAGAATTCGCTCATGCATTAAATACAACCATAAAAACCTTAGTACGCATTGGTTCATGTTTCTTAAGACGTTCAAGCAAGTTACACTATGGAAGTCTGCCAGTTTTCTTAAGCCTAACATCGAAATCATTCATCCATTACAACTATAAACAAGCAATCAACCTATAATCAACATCTAGGTTTCATTACATCTAAGCAAACACACAAGAGATCTAGCCTAGCATGTTAAAATCAAGACAAGCGTAAGATATATTCAAACAACACATAGACATATTGAATGAATTAAAATGATACTTATCTTAATTGAACATGAAAGGATTCAAGGGGTGAAAACCCTTGAAAATTCTGTTAAAATCGTGCTAGGGTTTATTCAAGTCGTCCCTAAAATTGTCCTCCCCTCTATGAATGAAAATTACAAAACTATATATAGATTTTCCAAGGTGACGGCGTCAAGAAGAAAATTCTGACGCCATCAACCCGCCGCCCATAATAAAATCGGATTGCCTAGATCCAGATCTAACGCCGTCAAGAGCATTTCTCCTCTGGGCCGTCACGTGTTAAGGGGCCATGACGGCCTATGGTGATGCCGTCATGCCCTAGTGTGAAAACATTCTGGACCGTCATGGACTCCATCCTCTTCACCTCTTGTTTTTCCTCTTGACGCCGTCATTAAGAAACTTGTGACGCCGTCAGGTACTGTTCCCAGCAAGGAAAATTAAGACTTTGCCGTTTTCTTCACTTTTATGCTCCAAAAACGTCCAAAATGCTTCCTTTTCCAGAATTCACTCCAAAAGTACCTAAAATCACAAAAGGAACGATTTAGGGCAATATTTGATCAAATAAATTCAATTCCGGGCTTAAATGACCCCCTAAAAACGGACCATTTTTTGCCTCATCAATACCCCTAGTACACCCTTCTGAGCCATTCCTTTCGTTTCTTACCCCAATATATATTGTTTCGATACACCATTACACCTTAGCTTACCGTGTAGTCTAGTTTATGATTGGGAAGTTGTTGCTTGCTCTAGTTCGAGGTCTAAATGGATGAATTCAGGAATCACACCTACAAAGACATATCATTGAAGATCATTTGAAGAACCCCCAAATTCTTATGTATTGTTCATCTCAAGTGGGGGGATGTATATTGTTGATAGCAAAATAAAAAAAAAATGCGTATGTAGATACTTGAAATAAATAGGTGCACCAATGTATAGCACCTTGATGAAGAGCTTATCAAGATATAGTATCGAAGAGGCCACTTCAGTCACATTAGAAGACAAGAGTTGGTGAATAATTCTACACCAACATGAAGACCAAGTTTTGTGCCCATAATGACGTCCTCTAATGGCACATTTACTTGCTATGATCCAATTTCTACGTTTCAAAGTTTAGACCTTGGGCGAATGGTAAATGGTGATGACTTAGTTGTAGGCATAGACTATTTGCTTGTTATTTTTCATTTTACACCAATTTTGTGAAATCCCATGTCTATTCCTACCCTTAGTCGTGACTCATGCTTAGGTGAAGGATTCGAGCAGGTCTTGGTGTCTTGTCCGGCGTTCCGGTCATGTATCATTTCCTTTGTCGCTTTTGTCGTAGCATGTTAGTAGCGACACCACACCCTTAACCTTATATGTGTTCACCCAATGTTGCCTTCGAGGGTTGTTCCGACCTTAGCTCTAGTGGGGGAGTTTTGTGTAACTGCCAAGCCTATGATAGAATACATACTACGACTATGCAATGAGTGATCACCCCGAAAATTGACACTTATAATATAGAGAGAGTGAGTGTTTGTTACCCTTTTCGTGAGGTGTTCGGCTTTGAGAAATTCTAGTATAGGATATTTTTAAATTCATATTTCCCAAGTAATATTAAGGGATATCTTTTTGATAATACGTCAAATAAGGTCTACTTGAGGGCAAGTAGAGTTCAAGTGGGGGGATATTTGATAACCATCAAATAATCCTGATAATTAAGTGTCAATTTCCCCCTATTATGCTCATTTATATTAATGATTATGTGGATATATGCTTTTATTCCTTTATATTTTGTATCTAGGTCACAAGTGAGAATAGGAGCTAAAGAGACGAGGAAATTGGAAAGAACGTGCAAAGATAGACAAATCCAAGTATGCTCGAAGAAGCTACGGCGTAACTCATTCTCTCAACTACGCCGTAGTTAGGATTTCTACTAAGAAGGCCAAAGTCAACAAGGACCTAGAGTTAAGGCGTAACTAATCCCATTGTTTACGCTAACAATCACAAGTCTTGAAGAATCCTCAGATCTGAAGACTACGCCGTAACACAACTATGGAATATGGCGTAGCAACGAGTACGAAAGTAGTCCTAGCTCAAGAATTAACTTATGGCATAACACTCCTTTTTGGCTACGACGTAATGAAGGCTACAAGAGTTATCCCAGATCCGATAAATATTCTACGGCGTAACACATTTGGAGATTACGACGGAGAAGAAACCCTAATATCATTATTACGACGTAACATTTCATAGTTACGCCGTAAACTCTAGATCTGGATAAGATTTCACAAGTTACGGCGTAACACATTTCGTAGTTACGTCGTAACTCTCGACGGGAATATAAATACAACCCTAATTTCTGCATTTTAAGAACAACTTTCTCACACAAAGTCAGAGATCGTTAGGAGCTTTTAGGAGGCCTTTCTACAGCAGCATACGAAGGCTTTACAAGGGAGAAATCACACTTCAATCACCATAAGTTTTAGCATTTCATTGTTTCATTTACATTTCGAATACATGGATCCTGTAAACATTATTTCGAGTGTTGAATTTAACATGATTGCCTAAGCACCTCTGGTGCTAGCCTAGTTATGATTCCTATATTGTTTTAACCATGTTTCCGTACTTTTCTTATATGCTTTTATGTGTGTGCATGCTTAGTTTATCTTGAGAACCTCTTATTTCGGTAGTTTTGTTATGCGGTTGTATCCATTACTCTAGCTTTAATTGAATTAAGACCCAATTGAGTTAGTAGGCTAGAAGAATTGACCATAGGACACTAGCCTGATGGATTGCGAGGAAATGGGAGAGATGCCAATTGACCATATTGCCTCGTGTGCGAATTGACCATAGGATCACCTACCATATTTGATGAACTTAAGAAGTTAGAGAAATGGCCTATGATCGTGACAATGGGCCATTAAAGATAAGTCTAGCATGTAGTAGCGCTTAATGACTCAAACCCGTCTACCATATGTCGGCTTACTGGCATGGGGTAGTGCATGTGGTTCCTGACAAGATTCAGGGGAGATAGGCTATAGAACTTGACCATATGCACCTAGTGATATATGTCAGCCCCACCTAAAGCGTAAGTATGGTTTAATAGGGAACATGAACTTAAACGATGTAGGAGGAGTAACTAGGCTAGTACACTTTTCTCCCACTGCTCACAACCTTTACTTTAATTGCTTTTGTTTTCTAGTTTCATTTCCAACTTTCAATCAATCATTTCATTTTAATTACCAATAGACTTAGACATAGTCCACACCACATAGCTCTTGGGATGACCTCGGAGTTACCATTGCTATCCTACACACGACCGGATTCTCTGTCCGTTAGTGCAAATAGGTAGACCTTAGGTAAAACGAATATTATAAATTTTAAAACCTGGTCGGTAAAACCTGCATCAGTAAATGGATTATCAAAATAATTAGACCCAGTAGAAGTAGAAACATTTTTAGATGCCTCTGCATTACCATTAAAAGTTTTACCAGGAACAGTTTGCCTAGACAAATTCATATTCTTCTTGAATCCAGGGGGATAACCAACAATCTCAAAGCATCTATCCAAAGTATGACCAAGTAATCCACAATGAGTATACAAGAGATTAGGATTAGGACCTCTACTAGTATTATTATTTCTTTTAAAACCATTAGTTTTGAAATTGTTAGACATAACAACAAAGGCAGCAGGCTACACTTTGCTGCCATTCTTAGCATCAGAACCAGGGTGGAGACCTCTGTGAGATTCCTCCCTGGAAACAACATTATATGCCTCTTTAACATCATGTAAAGGATCTCTAGACAATATGTTACTCCTAATTAGTTGATACACATCATTTAACCCCATTAAGAATTGTATGAAGTCTAATTAACAGATTATGTTTCAAGACCCCTTAATGAGCAGCGCAAGTACAAGCATGTAATAAAGTCAAAGTATCAAATTCTCTCCAATTAGAGTTCAGCTTATGATAATAATCAGGAATAGATAATTCACCTTGTTTAAACTCATTTATCATATGAACCACATTAAAAATAATAGAACCATCCAATTTATCATAAGTCTCATCTAATTCAGTCCAAACTTCAGAAGCAATCTCAGAATACACTTGTCATAAGTACAACTCAGGAGACAAGGAACCAAGAATACAGCCTAAAACAATGGCATTACATCTCTCCCATTGCTGGGATAAGACTGGACTAGTGATAGGTTTAACACAAGTACCATCAACAAATACCATTTTATTCTTTCCCTTAAGGGCAATTTTCATAGCTGTAGACCACATTTTGTAATTATCACTACCAGTCAACCTAAAATGCACAATAGAAACATTATAACTATCACTTGAATGCAGGTAAAGAGGATTACCAGCATCCATAGAACTAATCAAAGCCATAAAAGCAAAAAATAAGAACACAGATGTAACACCCCAACCCGACAAGGGCCAAAGTGTAACATTATGGAGTCAAATCAGAACATAAAGCGCAAGCGGAAGGCTTAGCTCAATAAATTACAAATCTTGAGACTAAGAGGGCTAATAAAACAAATACAATCAAAACCAGCTTCTGAAATAATCAAACAAAATATAAAATATAATCCACGAAGACTAAGGTAGGGTTGGTCCACTAAAAGCTCCTACACTCATCACTCAATCCCAGCCTCCAACTTGATACCTGCCGCAGGGAAAAGAAAATGCGGTTGAGCTAACGCTCAGTGAACAGATATAATGAAACAAGTATCTGAATCAAATGAATACATATACAGAATCAAAATGAACTGTTGAACAAGGAATCATGAAATAAATGAGTAAGTATAGTGAACCTTAAGGAGGTCAAGTGATGTCAACGAAGTCAAACAGATAATCATAATGTCAAACAGGAATGTCCACGAACTCAGAAAGCATACAAAATGCTTAGTCACAATCAAACATATATCCGTCAATTCATAAGTGTACATGGAGTAGCTAGCTCCAATGTACAGAAATGAAATGGAGTGCATGGAACACACACCAATCACTAAGTCAATCAATAATCATTCATTTAGCCTAGGATGCATCCATACGCTCCCTGCAAAAAAGAATACATATGCAAGTACTAGACTATGCATACATATAACAGAATGGCCATATGCACCATAATCATTATAACAGAAGGGAACGTCGTGGATCAATCACACCTCCACAGAAAATGTCACGCCATTGGTGTCTCAATGACATGGCCATGGTACCTCCATGACTAGGAATAGTACCTTGAGCAATGGGTCAAATCAAATGGATCAAATCAAAGGGGTCATAACAATAGGATCATATCAGATGGATCACAACAACAAGATCATATCAATGGTTCAAATCAACGGCTTATATCATTGTACGAATCAAAGTCAATAAATACGAATCATGAGAAACGAATAATCAAACAGATGAACCAACGATAACAATGTAAAGAGGAGTGGGTATCCAGAATATCTGTACCGATACGAAATGCAAATGAAATAATTTCTAAAAGTAAGACTGAATATCTGTACCTTAATGCAATTGAACAGAAAGAAAACGAATGAATGAACACAAGGAACAACTTTACGTCTTCTTCAATGAATCTACACGAGTTCGGTTTCATACAATACTTATTAGTTAATCCGATTACTCGTTTTAGGGTTTCATTCTATTTAGTAAGCTTCAACATTAGTAAACTTAGGCTTTAATGATATCATTAATGTCTATTTAGGTTACAATCATTAAGGATTAGGTCTAGGATTAATAAAAACACATCAAAAAGTATTAATTCACAAAGACCTAAGTTTCTTAACAAATTTCTGATTTTAGTATACTTTTACCTTCAATTAACGAATTTTCAAACAATACCAGAATTCAAAATAAAAATTCACAAAAATTCTCACAGAAGCTTTAATGTCTTAAGAGTCTAATTAAATTTTTCTAGAATTTATTTCCAAGTGTAAATACCCTTTCAAAAATCGTTTATCTAAACTTACCCAGAAAATTAACTGCACATATATGCAGAAAGTTTGCACTTGGTTAACCCATTTAGACACTCCAGAAAAGTCCAAAAAAAATCCAATAAGTCACACATAACCTATATTTAACCTCTGTCAAAGGAGAGCTCCTAACTAGTTATGGTTTGAAAATGAAAATTCAAAAACACCAACTGAATTTTAGACTCGATTACTCAGCTTTGACACTTAATCACATAAAAATCAAAAACATCACCAAATCAACTCCAAATCACTCCAAACTAATTGGAGAAACTAGGTTTACAAACAAAAATCCAGAATTAATAATTTATGAAACTCGAGATATAGTGCATACAAATTCAGAATCTAATACAGTCCCGTTCAAAAATCCGTTTTAGACCATTTTAGCACATGTTTACTCATCCAAACGTACACAAGACATATAATATAACCCAAGACCAGTTTAAGAATTATTTTAGACACACATATTTGACACCCAATACAGCCTACATGATCAATTCACATGACACGCACACAAACACAAATTACCGAGCACATATACCACATAAAATCACACTATAACAAGCCGTAATCCATGTTATTAATAATTACGCCCCATCATTAATATCTTTAGGGTTTTTTTACAGGTTTTAGGTGTTTATATTAGCAAACATAAGTGTGTCAAATAGGAACAGAAAACAAGAGGGTGTGGGTACCTTTTCTGAATCGAACAAGAAAGAACAAGAAGGAGAATTAATCCACCAATTATAAACCCTAACCCACGAATCACACATCAACAATTGATCACGAACCCTTTTTGATCACACAAATGTAGCAGCAGCAAGATCGATTACTTGGTTTGTTTAGGTGTTGTTTTTGTTGTACGAATGGAGGCAAAAGAAACACCATGTTTTGACTCTATTTAACAGGAAGAAATATGGAGCGTACAATTTGTATAACGTTTAGGTGTTTATGGACTTTAATGGGTATTTACTTGGGTCTTTAATGGGTTCGGTTGTATGGGCTTTAAGTAAGCCGATTAAATGGAGTTTAAATGGGTCAAAGAAAGTTACAAAGTGAGTAAGGTTTTAAAAGCCTTTTTAAATTTTGTCATTAACTTGTTTAACCATACGCTTAGTTATTTAGTTTTAATATCACAAAAAATTATTAGTCTAGATAACAATTACTTTTAAAATAAATAAGATTGTAGACGTATCATAAGGTTTTTAGAATTTTCAAATTTGTACCGAAATTTGGTATCGTAATTTTTAGGGTTTTACAACAGATAACAACTAATCAAGAACAAGATAAACATATAACAGATAACAACCAGACAATCAAACAGATAACATATAAAAACCAGACAATCAAAAAACAAGAACAAATATCAACTAACCAAGAACAAACAAATAATAACTAAAATAGCAAGAAAGACAATAAAACACATGGCCAATTTGGTGAGATTGTAAACTTCTCAAGATCCCTTGAGAAGTAAAACTTTTGTGTAGACTACAATCCAGCACATCAGTTTACAATGAACACACCCACAAAGTTCATTTAAAAACTAATACAAGGTTCAAGTATGTTTGTTAATGAAAATTTTCAGGTACAAAAGAAAGTTACATCGTAGACTTGGAAGTAGTGCTACGCAGTAAATAATGAAATTTGATAATAGTTGAACATCTGATGGTATATACGGCGTAACCATTTAATATGTTACGCCGTAGCATGTTTCTGAGGTAAATTCCAGGAGCTAAAACATTGTGGCCCTCCACCATCTTCCTTTCTCTATTACCTGCAGAAAATCACAACAAAACATACCAAACCAACTAAACTAATAAAAAGGAAAAAGAAATGGATAATTCAGGTTGTCTCCCAAAAAAGTACTTTTGTTTATTAACGAGTCTTTCAGTTAGAGTCAAGGTTGTGGCTACCATGCGGGTGGATGGGTTTTTCCGCCTTTTCCTTTATCCCAAACGGCGGATGACTGGTCCCAAGCCGTACGAGAAATGTAAGGTCTTAATCCGAAACAATCTTCTAGGAGAAAATTAGCTTTTGCCCATTCGTTCCGGTATTACATTTCATCCTTAATGCTTAACTGAACTTCTCCAAATTTAACCTTCACCCAATTTTCGAATGATATTCCATGGTAGCCGACTTCCCCTCTCTTGTTTTTATTAAAACATGCCCACTCGTATCGTTTGACCATATTTTCTTCGGTGAGTTTTCCACCATGGCATTTCTTGTGAAGGGGATCACAAGTGGGCCAAGCTTGGGTAGTTCCATCATGGTTCATAATTTCCAGTTTACAAAAGTGAATCTGATGCGTTGTTTTGCAACCTTGCAAAAGGTTTTACCTCTCAAGGGATCTTGAAAAGCTTGCAATCACCACCAGGCAGTGTACCTGACCGATGTAGTATAGTGTAGTGGCAAGTACCGGGGGATTGATCGTTCAACTCAAAGAATAGTTTTCGCTAGGGTTAAAACTCAATTAAACTAGGTCTAGGGATGAGGGATAATTCTTTTTGTATTTTTATATTTTATGGAAAGCATGTAAAAATCTCGGGTTTTGGAAGAAATGGCGGAATTATTTGCTAGCCAACTAACCCAAATAACTAAAAATGCAAATAAAATAAAATGGCACTAAAGTAAATGTGGAGAAAAACAATAATAAGAGAAATTGTGTTTACTTAGATTTCACTACTCCCTAGCTATCTTTTACTAGTTAATTAGTTTGTTATAATCGCATGGATGACTGGTTATATTCCTTAATACCATTCATAGGGCCGTGTACGATCTTCCCTAACTCTATAAGCTTCTACCTCTTCATATGTCGAGCCGACTACTAGCTCCTAACATGGCCTCCTTAGTAGTTACTTATGCATTAAATACAACCAATTTATCATAGTACACATCCGAACATGTTTCTTAAAACGTTCAAGCATGTTACCAATTGGAAGTCTACCAGTTTTATTAAGCCTAACATCGAAATCAATCATCTACAACAATTATAAACAAACAACCAACCAATAATCAATAACTAAGTTTTATTACATCTAAGCAAACACAAAGAAAACCTAGCCTAGCATGTTAAAGTAAAGACAAGCATAAGATAGAATCAAACAACACATAGACATATTGAATGATTATTGGAAAACTTATCTTCAATCAAACATGGATGAAACAAGGGTTTGGAACCCTTAAAAGTAAGGTAAAAATCGTGCTAGGGTTTCTCCAAAACTATCCCAAAGTTCTCCTCCCTTAACAAATGAAAACTAGAAAACTATATATAGATTTTTGAGTCTGACGGCGTCATGTGTAAATCCTGACGCTGTCAACTCGCCGGCATAAAAACTCTCGTATTGCCTAAATCCAGATCTGACGCCGTCATGTGTAACTTATCTCTTGGCCGTCTCTCGTATTTTGTACGTGACGGCCTTGGTGACGCCGTCACGTGTAAATCCTCCAAAACGTTCTGGTGTGTCACGTGTATTTAATTTATCCACCTTTTTGTCCATGAGTGACGGTGTCACATGCAATTCCTGACGCTGTCAGGTACCAAATTCAGCATGATTTGGAGACTTTGTCGTTTTCTTCACTTTTTTGCTCCAAAAACGTCCAAAATGCTTCCTTTTCCAGATTTCTTCTCCAAAGTACCTAAAATGACAAAAGGGACGATTTAGGGAAATATTTGATCAAATAATCTTGACTTTGGGCTTAAACGACCCCCTAAAAGCGGTACACTTTTTGTCTCATCAAATACCCTTACACTTGAGATTTGCTTGTCCTCAAGCAAATGCGCTTTTATTCTAATCAAAATACAAGCTAGGGGTCATTTAACACTAATATAAATGTAATTGCAACAAATAATCATTCCACTTCAACCAAAACAAGCACGGAAATTATACACTAGCACCTCACAAATAGTGTTTAGATACTCACATCTCTCGGGTGTAATAAAGTATATATCACAATATGAAAATGGAAAAATATCTCTCACTACCTGTCATAGCACATAGATTACCATAGGCTTGGGAAAGGATCAAACCTCCACCACTTGGCGTAAGCACCTAGGATAAACTATCAAAGAGGTCTTTTAAAAGGTTATAACGTGAGCTGTAGGGATATGATAAACACGGTTTTGTTGGATAAAGGCAATCTTTATAGGTGGCGAGTTAATCATCTTGGTCAATTACATGTACAATGTGGCATTGCTAAGCCAAGACTCGACTCCACTTAAGCTAATCAAAACTAACAAAAACATAAAATAAACATAAAATGAAACGGGATGGTAGTCCGTAAGTTTTTTCTCTTTTTTTTTCTAGTTTTTTTTCTTTTTCTTGATTTTTCGATTTTTTTTCACATACACTCTTG
>JARVZY010004305.1:0-25916 GCA_030686995.1 Artemisia argyi
TGTTGATGATTATTCAAGATATACCTGGGTAAAGTTTTTGAGATCAAAAGACGAAGCACCAGGCATCATCATCACCTTTCTAAAGCGTATTCAGGTTCTACTTCAAGCTCTAGTAAGGATTATAAGAACAGACAATGGCACAGAATTTACAAACCAGGAGTTAAGAACTTACCTCGAAGATGTTGGAATTACACATCAAACATCAATTGTTAGAACTCCACAGCAGAATGGGGTAGTTGAAAGAAGAAACAGAACACGTGTGGAAGCTGCTCGCACAATGCTGATATATTCTAGTGCACCACTATTCTTATGGGCTGATGCTGTTGCCACTGCTTGTTTTACTCAAAACCGATCCCTAATCCATCCAAGATTCAATAAAACCCCATATGAGCTAGTGAATAACTGGAAACCTGACATCTCTTACCTTCACGTGTTTGGCGCTTTGTGCTATCCGACAAACGACAGAGAAGATCTAGGAAAGTTGAAAGCTAAGGGTTATATTGGAATCTTCATTGGGTATTCAGAAAACTCGAGGGCATTCAGGGTGTATAATCGAAGAACTAAAAGGATAATGGAGACGATGAATGTGATGTTTGACGAGATTTCACAAATGGCTTCTGAGAGATACGCTCTAGAACCAGCGCTTAATCCGATGGCTTCTAATCAAACCAGATTAGGACCCGCACCAATCAGTCAAACTTCTGGACACATCAGTTCAGGACTCGTGCCTAATGGAGCTCATTCAATAAACACGAACAAACCTTCAGAACAAGAACTGCAAAATTTCTCCGAGTTAATGTTTGATGAATATTATGGTGGAACTTCGACAAATGCATCTCAACAACATTCCGCTGCACCCGCTCAAAATCAACCACCACCACCACTGGATGCATCTACAACAATCGAAGCTGAAGCACCAACTACCTCAACATCATCTACATCTACTCAAGCCACTCCAGTACTTGAAACTGAACTACCAAGAGTTGATGAGCAAAATCAAAACACAAATTTTCAAGAAGAACCAACAAATAATTCAAACGATGTTGCGTTAGAAGAAGGAGAAGAAGTATTTGAAAACCCGTTTGCAACAGACTCTGCTGAATATTCTTCAAGGTTATAAGAACCGTCTAACACACATACGTTAAACCCAAGGTACCCTTCTACGTTTCAATGGACAAAAGACCATCCAATAGAACAAGTTATTGGTGAACCTTCAAAGCCAGTTCAGACGAGGAGACAACTTGCCACCAATCTCGAATTGTGCATTTACATTTGCTCAATAAGCCTCAAAGAACCAAAGAATATTCGGGAAGCAATGGCAGAAAACCCTTGGATTGAAGCGATGCAGGAGGAACTTCTTCAATACCTGTTACATGATAGTTGGGAACTTGTTGAACGACCACTTGATAAACGCGTTCTTGATCTCAAGTGGCTGTGGAAGAACAAACTAGATGAGGAAATGACTGTAATTCGTAACAAAGCTCGTCTCGTGGCTAAAGGATATCCACAAGAAGAAGGGATAGATTTTGAAGAATCATTCGCGCCTGTAGCTAGACTTGAAGCAGTCCCGATTTTCTTAGCCTATGCAGCTCACAAAAACATCACAGTCTATCAGATGGACATGAAGACAGCTTTCTTAAATGGAACTCTGAAAGAAGAAGTGTATGTGAGTCAGCCAGAGGGATTCATCGACAAAGATCATCCAAACTACGTCTACAAGCTTAAGAAAGCCATCTATGGTTTAAAACAAGCTCCAAGAGCGTGGTATGACGAACTATCATCTTTCTTTCTCAAAAACAATTTCACCAAAGAAACGGTTGATGACACCTTGTTTATCAAAAAATTCAAAGATGATATTTTGATCATATAAATTTACGTGGACGACATAATTTTTGGATCAACCAATCCTAACCATTCAAAACATTTTGAAAATCTCATGAAAAGCAAATTTGAAATGTCCATGATGGGGGAACTAAAATTCTTTCTTGGTTTACAAATACATGAATCCCCTCGTGGTATTTTTATCAATCAAGCTAAATATACAATAGAGATTTTGAAAAAACATGGAATGGAAAATTGTGATTCTGTTGGTACTCCAATGGTCACTTCACCAAAAATTGATGCTGATTTGTTTGGGAAACCCGTCGATCCGAAAAAATATCAGAGCATGATCGGTTCTCTCATGTACTTAATTTCTAGTCGACCTGATATTCAATTTGCTGTTTGTTTGTTAGCACGGTTTCAGGAAAAGCCTACCGAACTTCACCTCAAAGAGGTTAAACGGATCTTTCGGTACCTACGAAGCACCATTAACATGGGACTTTGGTATCCGAAGGATTCGGGGTTTCATCTAACAGCATTTTCAGATGCAGACCATGCTGGTGATCAAGTTACAGCAAAGAGTACATCAGGTGGAGCACAATTTTTGGGTGAAATGCTAGTAAGCTGGTCGTCAAAGAAACAGGACTGTACTGCGCTATTAACCGCCGAAGCCGAGTATGTGTCTCTATCTGTGTGTTGTGCCCAAGTTCTTTGGATGCGGACACAGCTCACAGATTATGGCTTTACTTTTGACAGAATACATATGTATTGTGACTCAAAAAGTGCCATAGCCATCTCGTGCAATCCCGTACATCACTCTAAGACGAAGCATATCAAAGTCCGCTACCATTTCATCAAAGAACACGTGGAAGAGGGTACTGCTAAATTATTTTTCGTTAAGACTGATTACCAACTCGCCGATCTATTTAGTTCGACGAATTGGCATGCGAAGCCTAACTCCTGAGGAGCTAGAACGTCTTCTCGAATCTTCTTGAAAAATGTTTTCAAAATCGCTTCGCTGTAAATATTTTTTGAAAAAACAAAATACAAAATTTGAAAAACCAACAAAAACAAAATACAAAAATATAAAATTTCAAAAAATACAAAAACAATATAAAATCAAAAAAATCCAAAAATATTCTTCTCATGACATGTCTCTCGTATAAATCAATATTCTGTACGTTTCTAGAAATGTCATTCAACAATGATACGGACATGTACAGATGCTTGAATGGGAGTTCTTTTTAATGTTTTTCTAAAACATGTCGTTTCTCAAAAGTTTCTTCACTATGGCTTTCGTATACTTCAGTATGAAACCCGGGCTTAAACAATGACTTTTGATTATTTTCAAATCAAGGACTCATATTTTCAAGGACGAAATCTTTTTCAAAAAGTTCGAGTCTAAACAAACGAAAAAGACTTCAAACAAAAACTCGTTTTCAAAATAGTAATCTTGAGCACTTTTTCAAGATTTATCAAAAGATTTTTCAAAATCTTTCAAATTAGTGCTCAAGATAACCCCCTAAAAACCCTTAATTAATTTTAAAATGTGCTATCATTAAGGGGGAGTACAAAAAAAAATGTTCCGAATTCATGCAAAATGAAATCTGTCTATCTCTCCAAAAAGCTTTTTCTTAATCAGTTGATATCAAAAATATCACGATATGCTATTTTTGAGGGGGAGAAGACATGATTAAAATGTGATCAAAGATGTTTAAAGATTGTGACTGTGTCTCAAAAGAGCTTGACTCAGAAAGTACCAATGAATTGACGAAACTTAATATGTCAGTAATCGAAAAGACTTGTCCTGGACGGGTAATAATTTCAAGCTAGTCCATCTAGTGATGTAAGCGTGTCTCGAATAGGACTTGTCCGAGTAGAATGTACCGTATCGAGAAGCTTTCTTTGGACTTCACCAGGACGGGTAATAACTTCAAGCTAGTCTAACTAGTGATGTAAGCGTGTCTCGAATCGGTCATGTTCACTAAAAGTGGATCAATTCAAAAAGTGCAAACTCCTCACGCATGTGCAAATTTCTTAAAAATTCATGAGCACATGTGAAGGGGAAGTCCTTCAAAAGAAACAAAAACTCTCAAAGTGTCAACAAAAACGTGTTTATATTCATAAACACTTTGAGAGATTTTCAATCAAAGGTTACATGGCAATTATAGGATAGTCATGGAGTTATAAGGTGAATAAGGTTAGGGAAAACCGTCCTATGATCCACCAGAGCCGGAGGGATCTACCCAAGGACAATTCCAATAGATTAGAATTAGAAGTCCTTGGGTATGATTGAAAAAAGGAGAAAATGAGAAAGGAGAAAGAAGGGGTTGAAGAATTAAATAGAAAAGTTATGAAAAAGGGTGAAAAGAAATAGCCCTCCATGTTCAACCTTAGGGCAGACACCGGGTTCAATTCATATGCTACTGGTTGTTACTAAGGTGACACCGGTATTGAAGATAAAGACGTCATGGACCTAGTGACGTACTGCACTAAACCTTCTAGCCACTCAAGTTCTCTTAAAAGAGCTTGTTTCATTCTCACGGGGAACCGGTGTAATCTATCGACCTGTCTCTTAGAGATGGTTGATATTGAAGCAGGAGACCTCTCCCTAATCTCCGCATAGGAAACCTAATGTGCACTTATCGAGTCTAGAGCCCCGAGATTCATCAAAAGATCTTATAGGAACACATGATATCTCTACACTGGTTGTTCATCATTAAGGACACCAGATGTAAACCTAAGAGTCCTTCGCAGATCTTAGCAATCTGCCGAGAATGTTTATTAGAGAATTTACAAATGTATTTCTCAATGAATGAACGGAAATTCCTGCCAGGGTCAACATCAAACAGCCCTGAAAGCAGGTCACTTCGGTAATTCTTTTTGGGTTACACTTAGTGTTCGCGGTGGTTTCAAACGGTCTACAGTCGTGGAGTGATCCCCAACAACTCACCCAGTCATTGAGCTACTTAGTAGGTCTCGTAAGCTCTTTTGGGAGTATCTGATATGGGAACGGCCATGGTAAGGGTTAGAAGGAGTCTTCACACTATGCTGTTGACGATCTCTAATTTCTTATCTGTAAGTACCGGTTGTTTATTGCTAACTGTTTACCTGCAGCTATAAATCATCTCCATGGCGAAAGATTCCACATGCTCATACATGCATCACAAAGTCAAAGGAAAGTTCTCAGAAAGATCAAAGGATAGCAACAGTCAAAGAAAGATTCTACGCCAAAAAGAAGAATCTACAAAGTAAAGTGACAAAGATCAAAGTGAAAGAACGGAAACAACAAATGCATGTATCACAAAGACTTAAGACGTATGAGCATGTTGGAATGGCAGACAACCACCACAAACACAGAAGTGACGAAAGGCAGATGACATCATCGGATCACTTCAACAACAATGAAGCATGATGAACTGGAACTATGATTCATCTAATGATTCTTAAAGACGTCAAGAGCTATGAATGATAAAGTTTAAAGACAAAGATGATGACGTCGCGCAACCTCAATGACCAACACTTAGGGGGAGATTGTTAGAATCGTATTTTTATTTATAAAAAGTGTCGGTCATTAATGTGTAGTTATAGGTTGCTTTAGAATATCATTATGATGAAGTTTATGCTTAGTACTCATGTTTTGTAAAAGTCTAAGGGCCATTAATGTAATAAAGTAAAAGATTAGAGATGCCCTAGACTATTAGTATAAATACTCTTGTAAACCTCATTTGAGAGGTTGGTTCTCTTAGTGGTTCTCTTAGTAATATCAAGGTTATTATTTCACACACTAGGAGTTCCCTTCCACTCTCTCTCTCTACTTACTTTCTCTCTCTAGGTTTAAGCTTGATTCAATAGTGATTTGGGTTGTTCTACGGTCCTACAGGAACTCTTAGAATATGCTATTGGTACATGTTCTAAAATTGATAGCAAGCGAGATAGGTCTACTGCATCATCATCTATGACTAAGAACAAGCATGTTACCTTTGAGGTACCCTTGGAAACTTCAGATCCCAACACATCAAAACATGTTCAGCAACCGGAAGTGAAAAAGACTAAAATTCCCATTAGTCCGTCTACAGAAGTAAATAGTAACACTAAAGCTAGAGAGTCTAAACCAAGGAGAAATAGAAGGAATTATAGGACTTCACCTACTAAAATTGTTCCTAAAAAGAAAGTAGACGACCACATGAGGAGCATTAAGTACAACTTGAGCAAAATGAGTCATAACTCAAAACCTAATTCACATTGTAAAACATGTAATGAATGTTTAATTTCGAGCAATCATGATAAATGTGTTGAGAAATTTCTGAAGTCATTTAACAAACCCCAAGTTATGAAAGTTTGGAGAGCTAAACGAATTAAGCAAGTTTGGAAAGCAACAGGAAAACTGTTTGCCAATGTTGGTTATCAATGGAAGCCCACGGGAAGAAAATTCACTTTAGGAGAACAATGCCCTTTAACTAGGATAACTAATTCTAAAGTAGTGCATATTAAGGAATGGAAGCCAACTGGTAGAACTTTCCCTTTGGAGACCCAATGTCCTTTAACTAGGCCCATTGCATCTACTAGTGAAATTTCCACCATTGAAACGAATGCACCTAAGGTCTTAGTGGTTCCAGAACTTGTTTGCACTAACCAACAGGAACCCAACTCAAATTGGGGATCCGACACTCCAAATACTCTGCTCTCGTCTATTTTCAAATGCAGGTCGTATATTTCGTCCTTAGGTATTTGGACTCAGGCTGCTCAAAACATATGATTGGGGATCGCTCAGGGCTCGAGAATTTCGTGAATAAGGCTATTGGGATAGTTAGATTCGAGAACTACCATTTTGGGGTAATTATGGGTTATGGAGATTATGTTTCTGGTGACAGCTAATTTCCTGGGTATACTACATGGAAGGACTTGGGCATAATCTGTTCTCTATTGGTCAATATCTTGATTCCGATCTTGAAGATTGCCTTCAGAAATTACACATGCTTCGTCTGAGAATTGGAGGGTATTGATCTTCTTAAAGACTGTCATGTCACAAATCTATACACCTTTTTTCTATCGAAGACATGATGCGGTCCTCTCCTATTTGCCTTGTCACAAAGACCTCAAAGAACAAATCGTGGCTATGGCAACAAAGTTTTAATCACTTGAACTTTGGTACCATCTATGATCTTGCTCACGATAATCTTGCATGAGGTCTACCCAGATTAAAGTTCAAAAAAGAACTTCTTCATTCGGCTTGTTAACTGGGTAAACGAAAGAAGCATACTCACTAACCTAAAATTGTCAACACCAACATGGATGTTCTTTACGCCCTTCACATGGACCCAGGCAGACCAATACGTGTGAAGAGTATAAATGGGAAGTAATGTGTACTCGTTGTTGTCGACGAATACTCTCGGTTTACATGGGTAAATTTTTTGAGAACCAAGGACGTGACACCAGAAGTTATCATAAAACTCATCAAACAACTGCTAGTAAGACTCACATAACCGTCAGAATCATTCGGACAAATAATGGAACGGAGTTTATCAACAAACAACTCGTTCTACTTCTCCAAGGCACCGATGATCCTATGGGCGGAAGCAATTGCTACAGGTTGCTACACTGAATACTGATACTTGATACATACTCTTCACAACAAAACTCCATATGAGCGGATACATGGCAAGAAACCGGATCTCTCCTCTCTATTTGTGTTTGGTGCTTTATGCTACCCTACAAAATGACAGTCAAGATCTGGGAATGTTATAAGCTAAAACTGGTATTGGATTCTGCATTGGTTACGCTCTAGATAGTAAGGGATACCGAGTCTACAACAAACGAACCCGATAAATCCTGGAAACCGTTCACGTCACATTCGTTGAGCTGACTGAGCATACGGCTCCTGTACACATCCGTGCAGGACCTGCGTCTAAACTTTTATCTCCTGAATCAATTAGTTCAGGTCTTGTACAGAATCCCACTCCTGCATGTACCTTATGTATCACCTACAAATGAGCATTTGAAGATCTAGTTTGACCAAATGATTGATGAATACTTTGAGATACCTACTGATGATACACTGACACCACCAGCTGCCGCTGCTCCAGTTCTGTACAACTCAAATGGTCCATCAGTGTCTACTTGAATTGATCAAGATGCTCAATCTGCAAGTTACTCACCATTATCGTCAAACCTTCAATCTCCTTCAGTACATCAAGGCACTGCAGTCGACAATTCTTTTGAAGTGGATTCATTTGCTCCTCTTGAAGATGCTCCGTACTAAAACCTGTTTGCTCATGAATCTTCTTCTGAGGCATCCTCTTCAAGGAATACAAACACGGCTTCTTCATGTTCCTACCCACATCCACATGAACATCTCAGAAAACGACTATAGGATCATCCGATTGACTACATTATTGGATATCCTTCTCAACCAGTGTTCACACGAAGGAAACTTACAACCCATGCCTTGTGGTGCGGCTATAATTCCATACTATCTAAATTCGAACCCAAAGATTTCAAGACTGCTATCTCTAAAGACTGTTGGGTTAATGCGATGCAAGATGAAGCTCGCAATTTCGATTGACTTGAAGTATGGGAATTGGTACTACCTTCAGACTGTGCAATGATTATAACTCTAAGTGGATCTTCAAAGTAAAACTTGATGAGCATTATGTCGTTCTGAAAACAAGGCAAGGCTTGCTGCTAAGGGATATCGTCTACAGGAAGGAATTAATTTAGAGGAATCTTTCGCTCTGGTTGTTCGTATTGAAGCTATCAAAATGTTTCTCGCCAATGCTGCAAGTCAGAACATGACGGTCTATCAAATGGATATGAAAATTGCATTTCTAAATGGAGAGCTGAATAAAGTTCTTTATTTTAGTCAACCAGAAGGATTTGTGGATCTTGATGTCCTACCCATGTCTATTGTCTGAAAAGGGCTCTTTATGGCCTAAAGCAGACGCCTATGGCATGGTTTGATGCATTGTCAAAGTTTCTCCTGGCAACCGGACTTTCCAAAGGTGTGGTGGGACAAGTTGAGAAAGGGGTAGTGGAACTTTACTTTGTGAGGACATAATTTCAGCTGGTGGATTTCTTCACTAAGGCTCTCTCAAGAGAATGATTTCAATTTATTTTCTAGCGCCTTGGAATGAAGAGTATTACGCCAGAATCACTCATACGTCTTCACAAAAAGAATGAGGAGTAATGGATTTTGCTTGTACATAGTTTCAATATATAAAGAAAACTGAAAGATATAAAAATTACAAAAACCATAAAAATTAGAAAATCATAAAATCCAAAATTATTCCTCTCACGACATGTCTCTTGTGTAATCGATATTATGTACGTTTCTAGAAATGTCATTCAATAATGACACGGAATCATACATATGCTTGAGCAAGAGTTTTTCGTTTTCAAATAACTTTTTTTTAAAACATGTCGTTTCTCAAAACATTCTTTAATAATGGCTTGTAGTCATTTCAGGCTACAACCTGGACTTCAAAATTATGGTTTGCTATTACTTCAGATAGCAACCCGGTCTTCATATTGGGGAAAGTTCGTCGCCAAAAAGACGACTGTTCCTAACAAAGGCATGAATTACTTTATATTCGTGCCTTTCCGATCTAATGTACGTTTCAGTGCATTATTTCTTGTTTAAGAAGAGAAGTCTTCTTTTTATCAAAACAAATAATTTTCTTTTATGATTCTTTGGAAAATTATTTGAGTGATACATGGTGGTAACGTGTTGCTTGTAAATCAATCAGTCTTAGATACTTCATCAAATTTGTCACTCAATTAATGACTATGGGTCATCAATTGAGGGAGAGAGTGATTTTCAATTTTATATCATCAAACGGATTTCTTGGTTGTCTCATAATTGTTAGAAAAGGTTTTGTAGTTAATGGGGTATTAGTTGAATAGGAACTTACTAAGCTTTATCTTAAATGGCCAAATGTGTTAGTTGTTAGAAAGAGTAGGGCATTATGTGCTATTTGCGTATAGTTTCCTTGCTTTATGTAACTAAAAGGTCCATTTGTCTCACGTTGGTATCCTCGCTTAATCCCCTAAATACGTTTAAATCCAAAATCTTAATGATGTTGGAAAACCATTGTGTTTGATGCTCTTGTTCTCTCCTCTGGCATTCGTATAATCTGATTGATTGTGCTTCGTTTGCTGTTTGCTGCTAATTGTTTGATTGTTGCTGATTATGTGTTCGTGTTCTCAGAATTTGCTTAGGTATGTAGTTACCGAGTTAGAATCTTTTTCCTAAGCTCCTGATTTGATTGTTGAAAATATGCGTGAATTGCCATGTTAGTGACTTTTGTTTATGTCTGATAGAAACTTGCAATGAATGTTCATGATTGCCAGTTTCTCTTCACACTAGATAGCATTTTGATGAGTTGCTTGAATGTTCTTTGATCATGATATGAATATGGTATTATGAGTAGGCTAGCTGCTACGTGGTAGCGGTTAATTAAGAGTGAATCTGTATGTATGCATATCTTTGTTGATACTCTTATGCAGATTCCATGGCTGATGTGAATGTGCCTGCTCCTGCTCTAACCATTAGATCAGATGTTCAAACTTCATTGACTGGCTTTGATTTCACCACAACAACAACATCGGTAGCAACAACGACAACAACTCTTTCACCACCACCACTAGTTATCTTGTGCGTCATAAGTAGTGTGGTATCAAATGTTATGTGTCAGTACATGATTTTTTATTCCATGAGTTTCTCGTTAAAATTTAAATCATTTATAAACTCATCATAACTGACACTAACATTCTCCCTCATTGATTGAGGGGGAGTAATGAATTGTCTCAATATCAGCATATCTTTAATCAGACCACATCTTGCTCCCAAACTTTTCTAACTTATTTAAATCACTTGGGATCACAAATCTCAAATGGTTTGAAATTTTTTATCGGGGGAGAAAATGTGATTTAAATATGAAATCTGATATAAAATGTGATTGTTTTGGACTTAAACAAATGCTCCCCTATATGTGCTAAACTCTTTTGTATATCGATGCACATATTGAGGGGGAGCAAATGGTTTGTGGAAAAGGATCTTTAGCATCTCATGTGAGCAAGACTCAGACTTCACCAAAGAATTGACGAAATAATAATTGTCATGAATCGAAAGGACTAATCCTGGATGGGTAATAACTTTAAGCTGGTCTAACCAGTGATGTAAGCGTGTCTCGAAAAGGACTTGTCTGAGTAGAATGTATCGTTTCAAGAAACCTTTGGTGAATCTGATCGGGCCGGGTAATAACTTCAAGCTAGTCTAACTAGTCATGTAAACGTGTCTCGAATGCCGGCTCATATTCACTTAAGGTGGATCATTTCAAAAAGTGCAACTCTTCCCGACATGTGCAAATTTTCAAATCAAAACATATGAGCACATGTTAAGGGGGAGCATTTGAAAATGACAAAACTCTCAATGTGTTAACAAAATGTGTTTCTTAATCATAAACACATTGAGAGAATTTTCAATGATTTGGTGTGTGGCAACATAGGATAGTCATGAAGTTATAAGGTGGCTAAGGTTAGGAAAACCGTCCTATGATCCGCCAGAGCCGGAGGGATCTACCCATGGACAATACCAAATAGATAGTATTAGAAAGTCCGTAGGTATGATTATGAAAAAAGGAGAAATGTGAGAATGGAGAAAGAAGGGGTTGAAAAATTAAAAAGAAATGAAATGAGAAAGGGTGAAAAGAAACAACCCTCCAATTATTCAACCTTAGGGCAGAAACCGGGTTCAATTCATAATCTACTGATGGTTGCTAAGGCGACATCGGTATTGAAGACAAGACGTCATGGACACAGTGACGCAATGCACTAAACCTTCTAGCCACTCAAGTTCTCTTAAAAGGACTTGTTTCATTCTCACGGGGAACCGGTGTAATCTATCGACTTATCTCTTAGAGATAGTTTGTATTGAAGCAGGAGACCTCTCCCTAATCTCCGCATAGGAAAGCCAAATGCACTTATTGAGTCTAGAGCCTCGAGATGCATAAAAAGATCTCATAGGAACACGTGCTACCTCTACCCTGGTTGTTCAACATTAAGGACACCAGTGGTAAAACTATGAGTCCTACGCAGATCTATTAATCTGCCAGAACATTCATGAGGGATGTTGCTTTAGTAACTCCCAGTGATTGAATAGAAATTCCTGCCAGGGTCAACATCAAGCAGCCCTGAAAGCAGGTCACTTAGGTAATTCCTTGTGGATTACGCTTAGTGGTCACGATGGTTAATAACGGTCAACAGTTGTGGAGTGATCTCCAGCGACTCACCCAATCGTTGATCTACTTAGGTAGGTCATGCAAATCCTTTCAGGACTTGCCGATTGGGAACGGTCATGGTAGGGGTTAGAAGGAGTCTCCACACTATGCTGTTGACGATCTCTAATCCCAAACCTATAAGTACCGGATGATTTGTTGCTAACTGTTTGCTTACAGGAATTTCTGACGGTTGTAGTTGATTGCTGAAAGGATGCTGATCCATCAACACATGCTCACACTTCGACATCACAATCTATGAAATCATGATCATTGATTGGGCCTCATATATGCTTCCACAACTCTGATGCAGAAGATCATGATCCAGAAAAGTGTGAGCATGCCAACACAAAGATGTCCAAATCACATGGAGACGTTACTACTCGAAGATGACTTTCAGACTCTCATTTGGATGATGAACTCGAAGTAATTTCCAAAGATCATCCAACACATTGAACAAGTCATCTAGAGTCTGCTGATCAAAGCACAAAGATCACGACATTGAAGAATCAAAAGGCTACGAGCTACTCAGACATCTTCAAAGATTAGAATGCTATGACTCAATATATATTTTCTGGGGTGACCTCCCTTAGGGGGAGATTGTTAGGAATACGTTTATTCATATGAAGACTCGGTCACCCCGAGCATTGTTTAGCATTGTGTAGCTCGTAGTACTTATTGTAGTAGTTAGTAATAGTAGTTAAAGTTTGTAAATAGTATTCGTAGAGTGGGTCGGGTCTTTACCTACTGTCAGCTCACTCTACAGCTCGTTTCATGGAGCACAAGTAGTTGTAGTATAAATACCCTCTTCCACCCAAGGGAGAGGGTTGGACCTTTCACATTAAGCTAATATATTTCTCTTATTTCTCTCACTAGAAAAGGCTCCCACTTTCTCTCTCTAAAACTCTTCTCTTCTCTTCTAATTCGATCCAAACCACAAGTAACCATACATGTTTATGATTATGAATATCCTACACGGATCAACCCGGTTTGTGTTTTAATTGCTTGTATTTAATTTGGTAGATATGTTTTTAATTGGATGTACAATGTGAAAAAATCATTGTACTTTTAAGTAATGGGGTATTTTAATAAGAGTATTAATTACATTTCACTTTTCTCTCCCATTTGACCATTATTGAAAACTCAACATTTCAATTGTTGATCATTTTTCCATTATATGTAGTAAAGATAAATCACTCACAATCAACTTATTCCATAATTCAAAATTAAAATTAAGGTTTCATGTGTTAAAAACAAAATTGAGATCGGAGTTAGTCAACATTCTTGATTTGCATTCTTCCAAATCAGTTTCATATATCATGTTCTTATGATTTTCAATTATTTAATCACATAATCATGTTTGTATGATTTGTAACTCATAAATTTTATGGTTTTTGTAGCTTGGATTGATGACTCACTGATGGGATTGTTTATTCAGAGTTAATTATTGACGATCAATGTAAGGTATGTTTGATCTTTAATTTCTGTTTAAATCAATCTTCTCATTCGAATAATAAACATTACTATCCAAAAAATTACGGTTTTTATGATTCATGGTATGATTCATCGTTTGATGTGTTTCTGCTGCTGTTGCTGATTGAAGGTATGCTTGATCTTTAACTGAATTGAAATGTCTTTATTGTGGGAATTTTTGCATACAAAGTGTTTGATGAAATGCCAATATAGTTTTGAGGTTCTCAGTTACACTCACTTTTTTTGGAAAATTTAATCATTTTTTTTTCATTACAATATTTTAAACGTCATATAATTGTTATATTCTCAGGAGTCGTTTAACTGAGTAATCCTTTGTGTACGACGATATTAAGTATGACGATATTGTCTTATGCAGAAATCACTAGAACCTGCTTTCTACAAAGGAGTGTGTGATTCACAGCTCATATGATTGTTTGATTACACATGACAGGTTACATTTTATTTGTTTATATATCTCGATACACAATCTTTTAATTCTTTCAACTAATTTATATTTTTTGGTCATCTGCAACGGAGCCTTCCCGTGTTTACTATTGGTACACACCATGAATCCATGTGCTAATTATATCTTGAAAATGTTTTATTCGAAAACTTAGGTGTCTCAGTTTTTATTATATCATATTGATTCCAACATTTCTTTTATATGAAGACAAATTCTTTATGTACGCCTTCTTGGTTTGAATAGGCATTCATGTCACCTCTTTTAATCGAGGCACTAATGGATCGCGGGTATGGATCTTTCGGACGTTGAAGAACAAATCTCCAGGTTTTTTTCAATCGTTAAATGTGTTCAATCATTTTTATAATTTAATCTAAGTAACTGAACAAAAATAATGCTTGCCTCTTTCTCGCATAACTTCAGGTGAAATTGGAGGTGCTTTTTTTGAAGATGATGGTGACGGCTATGGATATATCAATGGAGATTATCTCCTGACAACATATGTAGCGGAGCTCAATTCCTCAGTTATCACAATGAATGTCTCCAAGACTGAAGGATCATGGAAGAGGTCGTATCGACGCTTACATCTACACATACTACTTGGTGAACTAGCTTTGGTATGTCTTATGTCTTTAGTTGGAATTTGAATGTCAGAATTGATTGTTTGTATTCAAATAAAAACGCTCAAATGAGTCCTTATATAATTAACATGTGATGTTGAATAGGTTCTTTCGGATCTACGGCAACCTACCGACAACTAATAGTCATGAGAAGCACTATCAGGCGCGACAGTAGGTTAGCCGATTATTGTGAAAATAGGTATATTTCTAACAATATTTTTTGTGTATTTGAAAATCGGGACGGGGTGATTTTTTGACTGATTATGACGATCTCAAATTTAACATTTTGTGTATTCCATCTTTATCTTTGGCATGTTTAAAGGTTTTTACAATCATCCATAACCTAAAAAATCAAACCACAACCTTTACTGTGCCGTATAGATTAAAATCATTAGCGTCAGATAGACACAAACACGGAAAGGTTTTTACAATTTTTCTTCATCACACAATTGTATTTTCAGAAATAAATCGTATGGCATCTATTTATTAGTTGTAGATCTTTTTGTGTTTGTTTAGGGAAAAAAGCAAAATGAAGCCGTTGCGATTCGGTGGTCCAAGTGTTGTAGAAAACACATCTTGACTGTTAAGAATTTTATGTCGTTTGTTATTAGAATCTTGATTCTGTTAATATGTTTTGGCTTGTGTAATGATTTTTTTCACCTAAAATAGAGTCCATTGATGATAACAAAAAAAGCTACAATTTTTGTTTGAATAAGCCATATTTATTGTGATGTCAAACTAATCTTTGATCTATGCTTATTTTTTTTTACTGTTTTCAGTTGCACGAGCAGAGCTTGAAGTTCCTTTTTAAAATGCAAGAAGTTGCACGTACAAACGCAATTACAAAATTTAATTGTCTTGAGAATCGGAGATTTGATCTGGTGAGTTTATGACTGTACCTTAATCATTGTCTAGTTTTCTATTTTGACAATATTTGTGTGGAATAATATGTGCCTTCATCGTCTTTGTCTACACCTTATATGTTCGTGATATGCAAAATAGTACATATCATTGATATTTGTAGTGTGCAGGTCGTTATTTTTCAATGTGCTATTACCTCTTCACTTTCATTAGTTATATCATTCCAAACAAGTTTCAAAATCGTCATTTTACTTGATTTCAAAGTTTAAATTTTCTATATAACTTTGAAATTGATGTTACGGTGCCTTTGAGACTGATATTATTCTTGCCTGTTAGCTTTTGCTGACCTTCTGCACAATACTTTTGAGGAGTCACAAATGATTTTAAACCTAAATATGGTGTAATAATATCACATGCTTCAAATGATCTAAATGTTTGTTCGTTGGCAACTATTAAAACAAAACCTGTTACCCATTAAAGAATTTCTAAACTTGTGATTGAAACAAACTTATTCTTTAGTTCCCATCATATCATTTAGATTTCGACATTGATGCATGGGATATTTTTACTAGCCGAATTGAAGTGGATACCAGACATTAGTGTAAAGGTGCAATGAAAGCCAAAAACCAGTTGAAGAAGAAACTATGATGTTAAGCACGAGCAAATGCCCTTTACTATGATATAGTAGGTAAACAATTTTCTGAGTTATGTGGTAGTTGCCCTGATCTAATTTTATTTATATTGGATTAACAAGAGAAGTGTTTTCAGATTAATATTAACGCACCATCACGGACCAGTGGAGCGCAACTGCAGTACCTCATATAGCATATCAAAAAAATGAGAAGACCAATTCTTTATTTGGTAACCTCTTGATAGATAAACTTACCCATGTTTATTTTGTTATTTTCTTTAATATCTTTAGGCTGTTTTTTGAATCTCTCTTTAGTTAGGCAATATCATGCAGTAAAAGATTTAAACTAACATCAAGGGGTAGATTTTTTTTTTTTTTTTTTTTTTTTTTTTTTTTTTTTTTCATTCTAATATTTTTGTATTTTTAATTTTTTTTTTTTTTTTTTTTTAAAGTTGCATTCTAAATTTCTTTTTGTGCATTCTAACTTTTAATGTTCAACATTTAGCAATGTCATTCTGCGTCACTTGTGCCTACAGGATCCAACCGAACAGACCAAAATTGACAAGTTCATGGTCAATAGCTTGACGGAACTGTAAATGAATGGGGCTGGTGCAAACAGAAGATAATGGCACACCGCGTCATTTAGCATTCAGTTATCAAGTAAATAAAAGTTGCATATTTTTACGATCATTTGCTTACCTATATTATTCATGTCTACCAGCCTGGTGCAAATGCTATACTGTTAGTGTCACTTGCTGTGTACAAGGCAGGAGCATGAGTTTAAAAATTCCTCTTTACCAGGTACTCACCGAGCTCTCTTCAAATGGCAATGTGTAACTGATTTGAATATGTAGACTTGGTTGCTAAGTTCGTTGTCTTAACATGTAGCACATTGCAAACTTTGTTTGAAACAAGACATTGGTGCTACATGTACCTGCATTTGATGTGATAAATAGGGGTTCACATGCAAGTAAAACATACACATTTATCTTACAATACATCCCATATCAAGGACGTGAAGAATTGTAGCCCTCGTGGTCCAGAGTTCGGTGAGCTTCACCGGCTATTTTAGGTATCTCATTTGCAAGTATTGATATGGTTTTATGTATGGAATTGAGTATGATTTGTAAAATAGATACTGATCTAATATATTATTGGTTGTTTATTTATTGTTGACTTTATTCTTTTGTGTATTGCTTATTTGCTTAGTCTTGCCATATGCAAGCATATTGATAGTTAGATGTTTTAAATGTAACAAATATTATATCTACAAAGATGGTTTACTACATCCAAATGCTAGAGCTAGGACAATAGAGCTATGTTACTTTAGGTACACTCTGATGCAAAGTATTGATAGATGAGCTATCATTAGCCAAACACAATCTTTGGCATGTGCGAAGTTTAGATAAGGTCCCTGCTACGAGATATCGAATTTGAAAATAATTTTACCATTATGAAACAGTCATGTGGCATAAAATTCGTTTTACTTCCCTATTTAAATTATCCACCTACTTCCTAATAGATTTTATGACTGTATTTTTGGCTCCCGAAGTTTCATAGAAATTGCATTATTATCTTTGGCGTGTAGTGTCAAAAGTTTAGTTTTCATATTGTAAACCATCTTTAGTGCCTTCATATACTTTTACAAAAACTTAACGGAAACTTGTGTTGCTTCCGCACAATGAGGTGCAATGTAAAAGCGCAAGGTTATGTGTTTTCACTTTTTCTCAAGAGAATTTGTAGCAGTTGCTTTAGTATTGCGTTACGATGGACTTTTGGCTCCCATGGTCTTTAGCCATTGTCACAGGTTGGTTTGTTTTTACCAAAGCGAGTATTCTTACATGGTCAACTATATGTCACTATGTCAAGAGTCCAGAGCAAGTGAGGATTGAAGGTTCTATGTTTAGATAAAGACAGCAACTATTGCAAGTCAACTACAAATGTCGTTTATAAAGAAGTCTTATGTCGGATTTGTATAAGCATTATTGTTTTATACATACAACACATTAATTGTTTTGTATAAAACCGACAAGTTATTTAAACAATTTTTTTTTTGTTTATTATGTTTTTCGCTAATTTATTTATTTTCTTCCTCTTAATATTATTTATATTATTATGAAGCGAACGCGCTCACCGGGCGGGTTATGAAGCTAGTTAACGTATAAAATAAAATGAAAATTTTGGTTCATTTAAGTGAAAATTATATTCAAATATAATAATTTATCAGTTTATTTAATGTCTTTTTTGGTTAAATTAGAAAGTTTATATTTATTAACTACACGCTAACTTATGCGCAGTGAACACTTGTTAGCGAAACCTATTTATTAATTTTACAGTTGAACTTGTCAAAGCCTACTGCCTATTGATTATTTCCTTTCTTTGGAGCATATATATGATTGGGCTTTAAACTCATTACAAAGTCCATCAAGCTGACAAAATTGAAAGCCCATTAATCGTTTTGACTGTGGTATATCGTACCTCAGTACATGTTAGAGTTCGACACAACATAACAGCATACCTTATTTTTTATGTTTTATTTGTTGTATTGCATCACAATGTAAAGGTTTTTGTTATGGTGTATGTTTTTCTTTAATGGTGGTTTAATTATTACAAGGACCGAGTAATCAAAATATGTTGCAATATCTCGCAAATGTCTTCATAGCCAAACATGCACCTTCGCGTAAAGTATGATACAACCGTGTGCAATTTAATTCTTAAGATAACACGCTCTAGTCCATTTAGATAAATTCATCATTTCCTTAACCAAGTCAATTAGATTTTCAGTCTCAGATACTCAACTACATAAAAAGCGAGCAATCTTTTATATCTCGATCTTAAAAGTAGCTAGAGTCGATATAGTTGATAATATAGGCAAGAAATTAAAACCAAAGCATAATGTTCAAAGAAAGTTCTATTGAAGATTAGCATACAGTCCAGGGACATTTTGCAATTTCACTACTAACAATATATACAAAATTAAACCCATTAAAATCAGGGTTATACAAGTTCTAGCAATGGAGAATCAAACCATGCAGGCTACAAATTCTAGCAATGGATGGATCTTAATGAGAAGACAACTGGAATAGGGAAATTAGCAATGGATCTTCCTAATTCCACAAATGAACGCCAATAATCTCCTATGAGTTTAACTCAGACCTATGAAACTCGATTGTAGTTTGATTGAGAATTTGAATTTGAAGTGAGCTTTGAGTAAGAGATACGTGGGTCATCCGACCATGGAATGCGCTCTGATGGACATGGCACAGGAGCCGGTTGAGCAATGAATGTTGGAATATTTTCTCCCGGCATCAATACTGAAACCTCTCTAGCATTTTCAGATATCTAAAACATGCAAAACATAGATGTTAATGCTCGTTACTCGTTAGTATACTAAAATTACTTGTAGCTACTAGCAGTTTATTGATACATTATACTGTACAAACCGTAAGCAAAACCAAAGTGTTAAATATCATTCACAAAATTCTATTTCGTACATTGAAAAATTGAAAACTATCCTATAAAAATTTTTGTATATCATATGCAAGTGAAAGTACATAACCATGCAAGCTAGCCACATATTTTAACATGACTAGTCAATCTTTGAGGCATTCGAAACACAAGCTCTATTTCGATGGCTAATGAAATATTAATCAACTTGTTTTATTAGCGTACAATAAGCTAAAAACGACAAATTAACAATTTCGTAGTCACTGAGATCGAGAATCACAATAATATTTTAGAAGGAAAAATACAAAAATGTTGAAAAATGAATGCGCAAAATCATGTTTTGATTCATTCGACTCCTTAAAAAACGGTTATATGTTGGTTTAAACGGATCCCGACAAATTTATAATTGGATAATAATATGTTATGTATGAATGGGACAAATGTATATTGATCCAATATACAAATGAAATCGTACATAAGTGCTAGGAATTTGTTTACTCGAGAATAGTTTAAATATTAATCAATAGTACAAGTAGCCTAATTGACAAGATTTATCAATGTGCCCCAAATGTTGGTTTCTAACTGGGATTTTGGTTCATACTTCATACCATATTTGTAAGTTTGTTCCCTATGTTTTCTAAGAAAACCGGGCTCATTTTGGGTGAAATCTGATCAAGTCAAAGTTTCCAAGCCACTTCATAGAATTTCGGTTGCTACATTGATCAAACAAAATTTTTGTTGCCAAAACTATGCCTGATCGACTATTTTGTTCTAAAGTTTATAAACAACTAAACATTAAGCTTATGTTTATTGTTACGTTGGTGGTTTAGACCAAACACAAACCATACATTTATATCGTCGCCCATTAGTTGTTGGACCCCTTTTCGGTTCTAATAAAATTCTTAAGATGACTCTTGAAGATGTGAGACTCGCATGTAAAACTTCAAGTTTTCCAAAATAGTGAACCTTAATTGTATCTGGTGAGAAGAAAAACTAAAATGAAAAGAATACGAATAATTTTTAGCCACACATTTCAATCAAAAAGGGGAATTTTAATGGGAGATGCAATCATTTTTATAAATGTTTTGTAGGTGAATCTGAAATGTGTAATTGTATTTTCTTTTCAACTTTTTCATTTTAATTTTTCTTCTTATTTGACTCATGTATAATTATGCTATAGTTATCTATGTATTGGTTTGTTAAAAACTCAAACCCCCTTTATCTAACTCTATCTCATCGAACTCTAGCTATCTCAGGTATGTCTAATAATTGTCAAAAGAAGCCCCACAAAACCCATCTCATGTTTTGCTATCCTAATCTTGCCAACCAAATATAACACAACTCCAACTCCAAAGTAGCCAAAAGAGAGCTGGGACAAAGAAAACAGCTAGCAACTTCTTGGATACATGGGGTCATGATACAACTATCATAATCAAGAAAATACTATAGTTGGGAGGATCCACATGTTTATATAATTAAAGAAACCCAAAGCTCAATAAGTTCACCATCTCCCCACCCCATTCCTCTTGTTCTTTTTTGTCTTGTGGGCATAGTATAAAAACCATAACCCTACTCCATTAATCATATTCTAAGCATTGTACACTAGCCACTAACCAAGTGGAACTCAAGAAATGATAAATAATACGAGTAGTATCATTTTTGCCACAGTCTGAAATAATGAAGAAAGGTTTTAAATTCGAATTTTCAAATCAATAAGGACATTCAACTAAGAGCATTTCCAAGGTGGGTAGATGCTCAAAAGGAGCGATAAACACACAAAGACACGGTATTACACATAAAGATTCGTGAGGGTCGTGTGAAGATACAAACCTAAAAATAAAAATAAATAAAAATAAAAAGCCGTGTTTGATGTTAAGATGTAATAGCTACAGAAATATTTACTTATACATTTCTCTAGCTAAATAAGCATAATAACCCATAAAACCACATCATATCAGTTTCTCTAACGTTGCAGGCAGACAGATATATAGACACAAAAATGCCTAAACAAATGAGTCAAATTACATTATTTTGTCATAAAGATATGATAATATAGGTAAGAGGGTTAACACAAGGGCCCATAACATGAGAGTTTGAGAAATCAAGAGAGACAAAAAGGCATGCACAAGCATGGCTTTGTCTTGACAAAGAGGGCCATCACATGTTCTCAATCAAGCATACTCGTCTATTTTTTCCAAGCACAAATTTATAAAAGAAATTTTGGTTGTTGCCTTAAAGAAGTAAATCAAAAGAAACAACATAAACTTTTGAAAAAAGCTCAAAACCCCACAAAGAAAATAAAAATAAATGAAATTTGTACTAACAAATCGCTTTCAATCTAACTTTACTCATTTTAGAAACTTCATAAGTAATCTAACAAGATGAAAATATTATTCGTATCAAGTATTGGAATATAATAGAACCAGTATAGACTCAGTGTCGTCTCTAAGTTTACGAAATCCTTCTGCAGATTTTTAAATACAAAACGGGCCTAAGATAGAAAGGGAATATTTTTTTAAAAGATAAAATGAGAAATAATTGTTTTCAAAATGCCCTAATAGCATTTTTTTAATGTAACATATTAAATGGAATTCTCCCTTAATTCAAATACACATGAAGTATTTTTTATAAAAATATGCATATATATTATAACAAATTTTGAGGCTTTTAGAATTTGGATTGCACACTCTTTTATACGACTCTGAATAAACCTATGAAGTTCAATAGAAACTAAAGTCATTACTCCACTTAAATGTGTACCTTTCAAACCTATGAAGTTCAATTAGATAATTTTTTGTTTTAATTATGGAGGCCATAAAATTACTATGGTTATATGTAACGTGGCATGATTTAGTACCTCTAGATTCTATTCTGAATAAGTGGTTAAAAGAAGTTGCATTAACTAAAATGTGTACCTTTTAAAGCATATTTAGCAATTTTTAAAAGAGCTGCATTTAGCTGAAATTATTCATTGGTCCACAATGGAGTGCTAAATTCTAATTTTCATTCCACAATATCTATTGCTTTTAGATGTATGATATAATTTCTCTCTAAAACTCAAAATTATGGAGTAATAAAAATCTTTCATTAAAGAAGATCATGTCATAAATCTTGCTAAAAATAGATAAACTAGCAAAAACAAAGAACATTTCTCAAAGTTTATTAGCAAGGTTAATTCCTGAAATTGCACAAAATCATGAAATGAAGTAAAATGCACACAATATTAATAAAATCAAGTTTATATCATTCATGTTTAAAGTGACCAAAATCATTTCTAAACAAAGAAAAATGCAAGTTTCTTTGTAAAGTGATAACTAACCTTAAGAGACAAATGATCAAGTTTTGAACTGAATCCCATCTGAGAACCACCACCTCCGGCAGTAGTCCGGCCACCACCACCGTCAGGACCCAACTCCGGCGAACTAGTTCTCAGAAACCTCTCAAAAATAGCCATAACAAGAAACATCGATATCAATATTGCAGTTGCAACAAACCCAAAAGATATAGCATTTACAGACTTATCAAAATGTCTCCAATGATCATCTCTTTGTTCTTGTGAGTACAATGATGGAGCTTCAGTTGGTGGCAAGAAACCCCATTGGTGAACATCATCATGACCCATCACACACAGAATAAACACACACAAGTACAGCTTAACAGTGTTCACTTGATGATAAAGTTTTTGTTGAAAGAGATGGTGTTTTTATATGGCATTATTATGAAAGCATGTTAAAGGTGGTGTGTGCAGTGCAGCCTCCAAATTTAATAAAGATTCACAGGAATGAAAATGGAGAGCATGTGAAAGTATGGAACTTTACAGATGAAGGTTGAAAAAGAAAGTCTGAGTTTTGGGCGAGTGTGTTTATGTGTGTTGGAAGCCAGGGAGGTTTTTTATGGTCCAAATGGATGTTCCGACCACAAATAGTTTTACTTTAGAGTGCAAGTTGCGGTTATAGGGCGTCGCACACAAATAGGTTTTTAATATGGGTTGGCGCCTCTAACTTTTATAAGCGTCGTATCACTTTGTACCATATAACACTTCAATAACATAAACACCCAGTCGCTATAACCAATCTTTTAAAATCCGGGTCGACCTGGCCGGCTCCGGCCAAAATACAGGTTTTTAAAAACGGATTAACCGGTTAGACCTCTCAGGTTTTAAGTGGTCCGGGTCAACCCGGTTCTCGAAACCCGACAGTGTTTGTTTTTTTTTTTTCATTTTCTTAATAGAAAACCGGGTTGACCATGTGGTCGAACCGGTTAACCTGGTTGAAAAAAATAATTTTTATTAATAGAAAACCGAATTCATTCTGCGACTCGACTGGGTCGATTAAAAACCATGTTTCCAAAACATTAGCTATAACTATTATAGGCGTCAATGTGTCTCATTTTTTTCTTTTCTTTTTCATTTCTTTTAGACAAACACATTAAAATAAAATATTACATAATTTAAATAAAAGAAAGCATTGCAATTAACTCAAAATTTTGTACATTTTACAAACTAATATAAAAGAAAAGAAAGTAAAAGACTAAACAATACAAGTAAGGGTGGAAACAAGCCGAATCGCTCATGAAAGCTCAGGATCGGATTGGTAAAAAGCTCTAACGAGCCGTGTCAACAAGATCAGCATACTATGATGATGTGAATTAGCAAAAAATATAGACTAAACACCCCTTATACCTCAGGAATCTGTCACAAACCCAAATAGACCACAAATATAATATACCAAATAACCAGAATCGCAAACTTCAAAACTACCATACTCTAACCATCTGGTGCAAAGAAGTAAGGCAACTTAATATTCATGACATTCAACAAGTTATGCCTGCAACAATATTTAAACTGACTAGTGCAATAGGGTAGAAGGGAAGCCACATGGATAAGTGAATAAAGAGGAGTGCTACACCCACCAAAAGTTTACAAAAAATCATCCACTCGTTGACGTGGCAGAGTGGTGATTGGTTAGTTTTCTGTGGCCCACAGAAAACCAACCAATCACCACTCTGCCACGTCAGCGAGTGGATGATTTTTTGTAAACTTTTGGTGGATGTAGAATTATTCGTGAATAAAACTAACAAAACCATGGACTTCAAATTGATAAAAAGAAATAATAAAAATAAATAAATAAATAAAAAGTCCAATCTCTCAGACACTTAGATACTTTAAGATAAGATGAATCCCAGAGAATGTAGTTACCCACATAAATGTTAGCCATCCTAAAACCATAAAACCTCCGACTAATCAGCACAATAGTAATACTCAACATCACACTAAAAAATAAGATTACTGATGAGGCGAAAAATGAACCGTTTTTAGGGGGTCATTTAAGCCTGGATTCGAGATTATTTGATCAAATATTGCCCTAAATCGTTCCTTTTGTAATTTTAGGCACTTTTGGAGAGAAATCTGGAAAAAGAAGCATTTTAGACATTTTTGGAGCACAAAAGTGAACGGCAAAGTCTTAATTTTCCTTGCTGGGAACAATACCTGACGGCGTCACAACTTCCTTAATGACGGCGTCAAGAGTAACAAAAGAGGTGGATGTGGGAAATACACATGACGATCCAGAGAGTTTTGTGCATTGGACATGACGACGTCACCCAAGGCCGTCATGGTCCAAGTATTAGTAACGGCCCAGAAGAAATTTACACATAACGGCGTCAAAATCAGATCTAGGCAATACGATTTTTATTATGGCGGCGAGTTGACGGCTTCACAACCTAATACATGACGCCGTCACCCATTGTAATCTATATAAAGTTTTCCAAATTTCATTCATTAGGGTGTAACTTTGAGGGTGCAACTTTGAGGGAAAACCCTAGGTCGAATTTTCAAACTTTTTCAAGGGTTTCAACCCTTTGAATCTTTCATGTTCTATTAAAGATAAGTACTCTTTCAATTCATTCAATATGTCTATGTGTTGTTTGAATATATCTTACGCTTGTCTTCAATTTAACATGCTAGGCTAGATTTCCTTTGTGTTTGCTTAGATGTAGTGAAACCTAGATGTTAATTATGGGTTGATTGTTTGTTTATAGTTGTTACGAATGATTGTATTCGATGTTAGGCTTAAGAAAACTGGCAGACTTCCATTGATAACTTGCTTGAACGTCTTAAGAAACATGATCGGAGGTGTACTACGATATTTGGTTGTATTTAATACGTAAGAGAATTCTAATGATCCCATGTTAGGAGCTTCTAACGGCTCGACATAGGAGTGAAGTAGGATCCTATAGAGTTAGGGAATATTGTACACGGCCCTACGACTAGTATTAAGGAATATGACCCGTCATCTATGCAATTGTAACAAGCTATTAATCTGTAAAAG
>JARVZY010004306.1:0-25923 GCA_030686995.1 Artemisia argyi
TTGCTCGCTCCACCAAACCATTGGTTTGTGGGTGTTTTACTGAAGCGAAGTGTTGTGTGATGTTCAATTGCGCGCACCAATCTTTGAATGGGTTGTCGCAGAACAGCTTTCCATTGTTTGATATGATCTCTCTAGGTAGTCTGAAGCGACAGACAATGTTATCCCATACAAAGCGTTTGATCTAGTTGCCCGTGATGCTCACCACCGCCTTTGCTTCAATCCACTTCGTGAAGTAATCTATGGCTACGATGAGGAATTTTAACCCTCCTGCTGCAACTGGAAAGGGTCCTGCGATGTCAATGCCCCACTTGTAGAATGGCCATGGTGAGGTAATGGGTGTTAGCTCTTGTTGCGGTTGGCGTGGAATTGGCCTGTGTACTTGGTAGTTGCTGCACTTCTTGATCATATCGCGCGCGTCTCGGTGCATAGTTGGCCAATAATACCCCGACCGTAGAGCGCGTGCTACAACAGATCGCGGCCCTGAGTGCATGCTGCAAGATCCAGCGTGTATTTCTCGGAGTACATAGTCTGCTTGAAAAGGTCCCACACATCGGAGCCAAGGTTGCAAGAAAGAACGTCGATAGAGTATGTTGTCCCGTAGTTCAAATCACTGCGCTGTGCGCCGCACTCTTCGAGCGTCCTTATGATCCTGTGGTAAGACTCCTTTGCTAATAAATTCAATGATAGGTATCATCCATGTAGGATCTTGTTCTTCTATCACTGTGGATACTTCCATCTCCAAGATTGACTTGTTTTGTAAGGTTTCTACCAATACCTGTTTTGATAAGTGCGCAAAGCTTGTGGATGCGATCTTGCTAAGCGTGTCAGCCTTCCTGTTGTCCCCTCTAGGTACTTGTTTTATTGTGAACCTATCAAAGTTTTTAATTAAGGACTTGGTCTTATCCAGGTATTGGATCATGTGCTCATCCTTGGCTTCATATTCACCTAGCACATGGTTAGCAACTAGCCTAGAATCTACGTTTGCCTCCAGGTTGCGTACACCCATTTGGATTGCAATACGCAGTCCGGCGAGTAGGGCTTCATATTCTGCCTCATTGTTTGTGGCTGTGAATTCAAAGCGCAGCGCATAGGTGAATTCCATACCTTCTGGATTAGTAAGGATAAGGCCTGCGCCTGATCCGTCTACACATGAGGATCCATCTGTGAACAGAATCCAGGGTTCCTGCAGATCTGTTTTGGTCGTTGAGGTTGGACTATCGGTATCCGGCTTCTCAACAATGAAATCAGCTAATATCTGTCCTTTGGTTGCAGTGCGCGGTCTATACGAGAAGTTATATTTGCTCAACAACACACTCCACTTTTGTAGCCGCCCTGATGCGTCAGGTTTAGAGATAACTTGTTTGATTGGCTGGTCTGTGATTACAGCTATTGGGTGCGCTTGAAAGTACCTGCGCAGTCTTTTAGCTGCGAATACTAGAGCTAAGACCAGCTTTTCCATAGCGCTGTAGTTAGTCTCTATCTTCTTTAGTGCTTTGCTTACAAAGTATATGGGTGTCTGGACGCAGTTCCTATCTGTCAGTAGTACTGCGCTAACTACTCCATGGGTTGCAGATAAGTACATGATTAGCTCTTCCCCTGGTCGCGGTGCGACAAGTTTGGGAAGTGATGCTAAATGTTGTTTTAGCTGTTGGAAAGCTTCTTCTGCTTCCTCAGTCCAACGAAAGTCTCCCTTTTTGGTGCACTTCGTGAGTGTTTTAAAGAGAGGGAGTGATTTGTCTGCTGATTTAGATAAGAAACGGTTTAGCCAAGCTAGCTTTCCGTTTAATGACTGGACTTCCTTGAGTGTGCGCGGTGAGGGAAGATCAATAACAGCTTTTGTTTTTTCTGGGCAAGGTTTGATTCCATTGGGTTCTATTAAGTATCCGAGGAACATGCCTTCAATTGCGCCAAAGCTACACTTTTTGGGATTTAATTTCATGTTTATTTTTCCCAATGTTTTGAACGTTTCCTCGATGTCGAGTACCAATTCATCCTCTGTGTGGCTTTTGATGACAAGGTCATCAACGTAGACTTCCAGGTTTCGACCTACTTGTTTCTCGAAAGCTGTGTCCACCATTCGTTGGTATGTGCGGGGCATTTGATAAACAAAATCTTCATCCCCATCCGAGAATGTCCTTGAACCTAGGGTGTGTGCGGGGCATTTGATAAACAAAATCTTCATCCCCATCCGAGAATGTAATTAACCCTTCTATGAGTTTTTCATCGAGGTTGGTCAACCGTTTGAAAGGTCTTCCAAACACAACTTGGGTCAATTTATCATCAATAAGTTCTCCTAGATTCTCCATAACCATAAACTCAATAAGATAAACCAAACTTCCTACAAACACATGCAATGGTATTGCCCTAGCAATAATGTTTTCTCCTTTGTATTCTAACTCATCTACCATGATTTTATTATATTCATTGCGCGAGATTATGTTCATTGGAAGAGATGAGTTGAGATATGCGTTAAAGCTCTTAAATCCAATCTTACAAGGGAATTGCATGTTAAATGAACTATCACACTCAATCCTAGTTCTAGGGTCAACATACCTAAGAGGATTTATTTCCTCTTCCATTCTATCCTCATTAATCACGTCACCATCATCAAGATCCTCATCGGGGTCTGAATAGTAAAAAGGACTAGCCCTATGGTCATCATCATGATCAGACTCTTCTAACTCAGAATTATTGTCAAAGTGGTGGTTGGGTGAGAGGTTAGGTGGGTTCTCATTTTCTGCTAAAGGAAGTGGGGCGGGCATTTGGAAAATCCTACGACGAAAAACACGAATAACAGGAATCGAACGATCAATGTTATTGTTATCCATCGAAATTGTTTACGAACAAAGAACACAAAGAAATAAGATAGACTAAAGAAGACCTAAAAATAAAAATAAAAATCTTACTAGAAAGGAATCTAGCAAGTAGACCTAATAAAAATAAATTCTAACCTAGACAATAACTATTCCCCGGCAACGGCGCCAAAAACTTGATGCGTGGGAATCGCAACAGGCTTTACCTCTCGAGGGATCTCGAGAAGCTTACAACCCCCACCAGGCAGTGTACCTGATCGTTGTAGTATAGTATAGTGACAAGTACCGGGGGATTGATCGTTCAGCTTAGGAATAGTGTCGCTAGGATTAGAAAGCCTAAATTACTAGTTCTAAAGGTGAGGGATGATTATTTTTGTCTTTTTATGTTTTTATGAAAGCAAGTAAAATCTCGGGTTTTGAAAGAGTGGGCGGAATTAGTTGCTATTCAACTAACCCAAAACTAAGATGCAATCAAAATAAAATACAAAAAATGAAAATAAACTAATTTATACTAAGGTTGTGAGCAGTAATTGGAGAAAATGTGTTTACTTAGATTTCATTACTCCCTAGATATCTTTTACACGTTAATTACTTGTTATAATTGCATGGATGACGGATCGTATTCCTTAATACCATTCATGGGGTGGCATACATAACTCCCCAATTCTATGAGCTCTTATCTCCTCCTACACCATGACCCAGCACAACTATAGGGATTGTAAACAGTGGCTCATGCATTAAATACAACCAATAAAGACCTAGTACGCCTCGGTTCATGTTTCTTAAGACGTTCAAGCATGTTACCATTTGGAGATCTGCCAGTTTTCTTAAGCCTAACATATAAAATCATTCATCCACAACAAGAATAAACAAGTAATCAACACATAATCAATATCTAGGTTTCATTAGATCTAAGCAAACACAAAGGAGATCTAGCCTAGCATAATGGAATTGAGACAAGAACAAGATATAGACAACCAACACATAGACATATTGATTGAATTAGAAGAACACTTATCTCAATTACAATGCAAGGTATCAAGGGTTTGGAACCCTTGAAAAACCTGTAAAAGTTGCACCAAATTCGTCTTTAGGGTTTCTCCCAAAACTTCTCTCTTTTAATGTGAAAAACTAGAAAACTATATATAGGAAAACAGGGCTGACGGCGTCAAGACAACATTGTGACGCCGTCACCTCGCCGCCAAATACTTCCTCGGACGGCCTTGATCTACTTATGACGGCCTATGTGACGCCGTCACCAACTACGGTATTTTATTCTTGGGACTTTGACGCCGTCAGGAACACTCTTGACGCCTTCATGAACTACGGATTTTTATTCTTGATGTCTGACGCCGTCAGGGTATAACTCTTGACGCCGTCACCTACTGTTTTCAGCATGGAAATTTGAGACTTTGCCGTTTTCTTCACTTTTATGCTTCAAAAACGTCCAAAATGGCTTCTTTTCCAGAATTCACTCTCCAAGTACCTAAAATCACAAAAGGAACGATTTAGGGCAATATTTGATCAAATAAAGTCGGATTCGGGCTTAAATGACCCCCTAAAAACGGATCATTTTTCGCCTCATCATATACCCTTACACTTGAGATTTGCTTGTCCTCAAGCAAATGCGCTTTTATTCTACTCAAAAGACAAGTTAGGGGTCATTTAACACTAATATAAAAGTAATTACAACAAATAATCGTTCCACTAAAGACCAATAGACAAGCACGGAGGTCATACACTAGCACCTCACAAATAGTGTTTAGATACTCACATATCTCGGGTGTAATAAAGTAATATAACATTATGGAAAAGGAAGATATCTCTCACTACCTGTCATAGCAAAATAGATTACCATAGGCTTGGGAAAGGATCAAACCTCCACCACATGGCGTAAGCACCTAGGATAAACTATCAAAGAGGTCTTTTAAAGGGTTGTAACGTTAGGTATAGGGATATGAATTACACGGTTTTGTTGGATAAAGGAAGTTTTACTGGTGGCGAGTTAACAATCTTAGTTAATTACATGTACAATATGGCGTTGCTAAGCCAAGACTAGACTCGACTTAAGCTAATAAATGAAAAATAACCAAAAAAACATAAAAATGAACATAGAATGAAATGGGATGGTAGTCCGTATATATATATATATATATATATATATATATATATATATATATATATATATATATATATATATATATATATATATATATATATATATATATATATATATATATATTTATTGATTTTTTTGATTTTTTTTTTCTTTTTTTTTTTTTTTTTTAGACATACACTCTTACCCTACCATCCAAAATAATACATCATAGGGGATGAGAATTCCCCTTACACTTGAGTCTTTACATACTTTACATTAAACTAATCTAATGACTCGAATTAAGAAAATCAAAACACTTGGAGCACTTTTAAGATTAACGTACATATGGGGGTAATAATATTATGTTCTTCCCCATTACTCCATAAAATAAGTACTTACCCATGAGTCTCAATCGTCCCAAAACAATATGTACAAGGATATGACTCGACTTAGCAACCATGTAATCAATTAGAAAGTTAACTTAGGGTTTAACAAATAACAATAATGCACTAAAAATGAGCGCATACACGGAAGGCCAATGTTTTAAAAATCGCGCCTAAGGCGCGCCTACTCCCTAAATCCCACGAGGCTTTAGCCTTTGCGATTTTTTTAGATCGAGGCTCACGACATGCATGAATCCCGTAAAAATCGCAGCGCCTTGGGGATTTTTGCGCTTTAGCGCCTTGGGGATTTGTGTGCCTAGAAGATGTAATGGGGTTTTGGCCTTTTTTTTCGTAGTAGTAAGATACATTTTGGGCTTACATGTTATATACATTTGACTCTTTAAATTATAAAGTATCTAATAACCCTAATATTTTAGAAAATAACTAAAACACACAATCAACAAAGAATTATGTTTTTTTTGTAATCTAATGTCTAAGAATAGTAGCTTATTAACAGATACAAATGTTGTTTCTTTAGTGTTAAGTGTTACCAAACAACTATAGATTTTTTGTTGTTGATAGTTTGATACATGGTAATTTGTTAAATTTTATAAGTCATAAACTCACATATTGTAATGTATATTTAGGAATTTAGGGTAGTTCATGGATTCTGATATACTGCTTGCTTAATATTTTGGGTTTAAATGCAATCTTTGTTAGATTTAATAACTAATAAGTGGCATTATGCATTGAGTATTGATATTTTTGTGTTATTTAAGTTGCATAAGTTGTCACATATGTTATAAAAAAAACCTAAATGTATAGTGCGCCTCATATTTATGAATCCCGCGCCTTGGTTTGCGCCTCGACTCGAGGCTCTTTGACCTCCTTTGCGCCTTAGTGCGCCTTGAGCCTTTCAGAACATTGCGGAAGGCTAAGGCGATTTGGGTGTACATTTAAGTGGGGTGTAACAAATTCTTCCTTTAAGTAAGATGCTTAAAGTTAGAAACGAAAAGATAGGCTCGGAGGGGTGTACTAGGGGTTTCGTGTACTAAAAATGAGTACAACGCTAAGGGTGTGGGAAAAATTAGTTGACTTAACTAGCCAAGTAATATGACTTAAATGGTCAAGTAATTATAATACGGGTTTAACACAAGGGTGATCCTAATGCCTCTTATCATGTAGTAAATCCTACCACACGAATGTAGTCTCACTAGCGGTCTCGGGATGCATCACTAACGCAAGTTCTAGAATCTAAATGCTACCGGTACACTCATAAGCACTAATAATAAATGCTTTTCCTATCAAATCTAAAGGCGAACCTCACATTTTTGGGTGGAAAATTTTTCTGAATATACGGTTATGTGCTAGTCATACAATCTCCTATCCATGAGACGCTTGCTATGGCTAAAGTTTCACTCCTAAATGTTGTAAAAAATTTTAAATTTGGCGCTAAAATTACACTAACAAGTATTTCTCATAGTTTTATTACACATCTACTATCAAACAAAACAAGCTCAAGCGAAAGTGCATATGTAAGGTATCATCTTTTTACCCTCCCCTTACACTTAAGATGAACATTGTCCCCAATGTTCAAGTAAAGAATGTAAAAGAGGAAAAGTAAAAAGAATGAAATCAAATACTCCCCTGATTCGCTCGGTATGGATTATAGGATGGCCAGGTTAGATCTTCTTCCAAGAAAACGAACAATCAAAGCTTCCCTTCCAGAATATAAATCATCTCCTTGTCGAACATAACCTGTAAAACCTGACAAAATAGACAAGACAACCTCGCGTAAAATCGGCGGCATCCTATATAAGTTTCTAAATCCTAGAAAACAAAGTAAGATATAATGCTTGTGGAATGAAGTTTGCAGATTTACTGGAGATTATAAAACTTAATAATTCACAAAAACTTTAAGACTTCGTTAGAAAAACAAAACCGGTAAAATTTCCAGATTTTAGCTCCTGACGCCGTCAAGAGTAAACCCCTGACGCCGTCAGAATAGACCTGCAGAAATTCTTATGTTAAGTTTCCGGAAAATTTCTGGAAAAACTTGGTCCTACTTCCTGGAAAATCCTGCAAAACTTCATTATGACTCAATACAAGCATTTGACTCTAACAAATACGAATATACATGCTCATTTAATATTGTGGAGAATCATGATCGGTTTGTTTCTTAAAAACATATTTGGGGTTTCCCCTTACACTTATCTTTTGCAAAAATACTTTTAGGTTGGAGTTAAGACTAGGCCAAACAACATAGTAAAGTATTTCCACATTTTAATTGAGAAACATGATCAACCAACAATAAAAATAAAGCATGCATACGGAAGCAAATAACAATCAAACAAATAAAATCACACAAAACATGGGTTGCCTCCCAAGAAGCGCTTTTCTTTATTTACGAGTCTTGTAGCTAGACTCAAAGTCATGGGTTACCGTGTATCGCTTATGCTCACATAACCAAGTGTGAGCCATCTAATAGTCGCCTCATCTTTCCTATAATCATCTCCTAACTTTAGGCATCCGCGATAGTATCTTTTATTCTTTTCATGAGTATACTTAAGTCCTTTTCTCTTATCATTTTCACTCAACATTTCTATAGGCGGATACCTACTACACTTTTCCATGGAGAAGTCCTTGAACCTAGGGTGTGTGCGGGGCATTTGATAAACAAAATCTTCATCCCCATCCGAGAATGTAATTAACCCTTCTATGAGTTTTTCATCGAGGTTGGTCAACCGTTTGAAAGGTCTTCCAAACACAACTTGGGTCAATTTATCATCAATAAGTTCTCCTAGATTCTCCATAACCATAAACTCAATAAGATAAACCAAACTTCCTACAAACACATGCAATGGTATTGCCCTAGCAATAATGTTTTCTCCTTTGTATTCTAACTCATCTACCATGATTTTATTATATTCATTGCGCGAGATTATGTTCATTGGAAGAGATGAGTTGAGATATGCGTTAAAGCTCTTAAATCCAATCTTACAAGGGAATTGCATGTTAAATGAACTATCACACTCAATCCTAGTTCTAGGGTCAACATACCTAAGAGGATTTATTTCCTCTTCCATTCTATCCTCATTAATCACGTCACCATCATCAAGATCCTCATCGGGGTCTGAATAGTAAAAAGGACTAGCCCTATGGTCATCATCATGATCAGACTCTTCTAACTCAGAATTATTGTCAAAGTGGTGGTTGGGTGAGAGGTTAGGTGGGTTCTCATTTTCTGCTAAAGGAAGTGGGGCGGGCATTTGGAAAATCCTACGACGAAAAACACGAATAACAGGAATCGAACGATCAATGTTATTGTTATCCATCGAAATTGTTTACGAACAAAGAACACAAAGAAATAAGATAGACTAAAGAAGACCTAAAAATAAAAATAAAAATCTTACTAGAAAGGAATCTAGCAAGTAGACCTAATAAAAATAAATTCTAACCTAGACAATAACTATTCCCCGGCAACGGCGCCAAAAACTTGATGCGTGGGAATCGCAACAGGCTTTACCTCTCGAGGGATCTCGAGAAGCTTACAACCCCCACCAGGCAGTGTACCTGATCGTTGTAGTATAGTATAGTGACAAGTACCGGGGGATTGATCGTTCAGCTTAGGAATAGTGTCGCTAGGATTAGAAAGCCTAAATTACTAGTTCTAAAGGTGAGGGATGATTATTTTTGTCTTTTTATGTTTTTATGAAAGCAAGTAAAATCTCGGGTTTTGAAAGAGTGGGCGGAATTAGTTGCTATTCAACTAACCCAAAACTAAGATGCAATCAAAATAAAATACAAAAAATGAAAATAAACTAATTTATACTAAGGTTGTGAGCAGTAATTGGAGAAAATGTGTTTACTTAGATTTCATTACTCCCTAGATATCTTTTACACGTTAATTACTTGTTATAATTGCATGGATGACGGATCGTATTCCTTAATACCATTCATGGGGTGGCATACATAACTCCCCAATTCTATGAGCTCTTATCTCCTCCTACACCATGACCCAGCACAACTATAGGGATTGTAAACAGTGGCTCATGCATTAAATACAACCAATAAAGACCTAGTACGCCTCGGTTCATGTTTCTTAAGACGTTCAAGCATGTTACCATTTGGAGATCTGCCAGTTTTCTTAAGCCTAACATATAAAATCATTCATCCACAACAAGAATAAACAAGTAATCAACACATAATCAATATCTAGGTTTCATTAGATCTAAGCAAACACAAAGGAGATCTAGCCTAGCATAATGGAATTGAGACAAGAACAAGATATAGACAACCAACACATAGACATATTGATTGAATTAGAAGAACACTTATCTCAATTACAATGCAAGGTATCAAGGGTTTGGAACCCTTGAAAAACCTGTAAAAGTTGCACCAAATTCGTCTTTAGGGTTTCTCCCAAAACTTCTCTCTTTTAATGTGAAAAACTAGAAAACTATATATAGGAAAACAGGGCTGACGGCGTCAAGACAACATTGTGACGCCGTCACCTCGCCGCCAAATACTTCCTCGGACGGCCTTGATCTACTTATGACGGCCTATGTGACGCCGTCACCAACTACGGTATTTTATTCTTGGGACTTTGACGCCGTCAGGAACACTCTTGACGCCTTCATGAACTACGGATTTTTATTCTTGATGTCTGACGCCGTCAGGGTATAACTCTTGACGCCGTCACCTACTGTTTTCAGCATGGAAATTTGAGACTTTGCCGTTTTCTTCACTTTTATGCTCCAAAAACGTCCAAAATGGCTTCTTTTCCAGAATTCACTCTCCAAGTACCTAAAATCACAAAAGGAACGATTTAGGGTAATATTTGATCAAATAAAGTCGGATTCGGGCTTAAATGACCCCCTAAAAACGGATCATTTTTCGCCTCATCAATGCCTGCGTCTACGAGTTTGTGTACTTCTTCCAGAATAGCTTTTGCGCGATCTAGGGCCTGGTCGCGCTTCTTCTGTCGTATTTGGGGATATCCTTGTCGGATTTGTAGCTTGTGCTCCGTGATAGAGCGTGGCACTCCTGTCATGTGTTTTGGTTCCCATGCAAAGATATCTAGGTTCTTTTGCAAGAGTGCGCACACGGCTGCTTTACCTTTGTCAGATAAAGATCCTCCAATCGAAACTTGTTGGTCCGGGTAATCGGGGTGAATAGCGACCTTTAGGTTTGGCGTTTTTTCTGTGCGCTGTTCTGGAATATTCTCCACCTCAGTGGTTACTGCGTTGCATTCTTTTGGTGGTACTGTTGTGTTATAGAGGGTAACAACTCTTCCTTCCACTGGAAATTTGAGCATCCCATGCGCTGTGGATGACACCGCGCGCATGGATGATATCCCAGGTCTCACAATGATGCCATTGTATCGTGAGGGAGATTTTATTACCATGAAATTTATCCATGTTGCTGTTGAGTGTTGTTCATCTCCCACGACCACAAGCAAGCGTAATTGCCTCATAGGCCAAATCTTTTCTCCTGTGAATCCAGTCAGCGACGTTGTTGCTGGTATCAATTGACTTTGGATTTCAGGTCGCAATCTTTTGAAACAATGATCGTATAGGATATCAGCGGATGCTCCTCCATCAATGTACATGCGGTGGATATCATGTCCCCCCGTATGTATTTCAATAGTTAGAGGTTCTACTACTGCGTTGTCCGCAGCTAGAGTAGGGAAGGATATCTCTTTTTCTGGAGAGAATTTTTGACTGACTTTTTGTTTTATCTTGCGTTACCATGACTGTATCATGTATATGGTGTCAGCTTTTTCTTTGAGGGGTTCTTTCTTGCCCCCATTCCTTTGTTTGTCCTTTCCTTCTTTGATGTTTTTTACAAGGTGGTCCATTCTGCCTTCCCTTACTAACTTTTCAATTAGTTGTCGTAGCTGGACACACTCATTGGTCGTATGGCCTTTTTGACTATGGTATTCGTAGTATCCATTCCCTACGCGTTTTTCCTCTGCGGTACGCATTGGTGAAGGTTTTGGGAAATTTGCACCTTCTGTTACAAATATTTCCCTCGGAGTTTTTGTGCGAGGGGTATATTTGTCATTGTCTCTTCCACTGCGGTAATTCCTGCTGCGGTTGTTATTCTGATCATTGGATTGTTTCCTAGGCTGTTCTTATTGCCTATAATTCGAGTAACCCTTTTTGCTGTCCGCAGCGGCTGCTTCTCCTTGTATGAAGGATCATGTGCGCTTTGTTAGCTCATCAAAAGTTTGGGGAACCTTGTCATTTAGCTTCCGGATAAGTTCTGGGTTGTTAATCCCATTCATGAACCCTGAAATTCTTAGAATTTCGGGACACGCTTTGACCTGTATGCACTCATGAACTCATCCTTGAAGCGTTCTATAAAAGCACTGGTTGATTCCCCTTGACACTGTTTTACTCTGGCTAGTTCAACAGGGTTTTTAGCGCACTTCTTTCTTTGGGTAAAGTTTAGACGGAATGCTATCCGTAATTCTTCAAACCCACCGATGCTCCGTCGTGGGAGTTTGCTAAACCATGTGCGCGCATTCCCTACTAATGTAGAATTAAACATATGGCACCACACAGGTTGTGGCCAATTTTCGATAGTAGCAGCTGATTCGAAAACTTTTAGATAGTCATCCGGATCACCTGTTCCATCATATGTTTTCACGTTAGTGGGTATGCGCCTCCTTTTGTGGTCGGAGTAATCGCTGATGCGTCGTGTAAACGCATCAACTTTCTGGCGTCGCCATGGAAGAGACATGTCTTCATTTTCTTCTTCGCGACGTCTTCCTCTTGACTTCCAGTGTCCTGTTTCCTTATCCTCGTTGTTCGAGGAGTCGCTGGAGGGAGAGTAGTTTCTTTTTCGGCGCTTGCGCCGGCTTCCTTCAGATGAAGAGCTTGAGGGGCTTTCACTTGGGGATATTCTTTTTCCCAATCTGCCGTGAATTCTCTTGCTCCCAGATTTGGAGGACCCTTCGCTTGGTGAGTGTTGAGGTCCTAATCAGTCTTGTATCCCTCGACTGCCAAGTCTGGAGTGAACATTAGTGCGCCTCTCGCTGCCTTCATATTCCTCTGAGTATTGTGAGTCAGATGCCGTACCCAACCTATCGTGGATAGTAGTACGTTTTTCCTTATCTGCGCGTCTTCCTCGTGGGTGGCGCGGTGGTGATGGTTCTCGTTCAGGACCAAAATTGAGCCGAGCTTGTAGGCTCGTACTCGATCTTCTCCTTGCTTCTTCTTGCATGAGGGCAGTTAGGGTTTCATAATTTTGGGATACAAAATTTTTCAACGTTAGGTTGGGTGTGTCCTCGGTTGCTGCAAGAATATCTGCCTCAGTATTGGGCACCCTATCTCGGTTAGGCGCGCCCGGTGGTACAGTGTTGTCCACTGTAGGTACCGTTTGGTGAGGAGTAGCAAAGAGGGTGCGTTGGAGTTCCTCAACGCTTGGAACCACTGTGGTGGCTTGGGTAGTCCTTATAGGCAGTTCTACCACTGGAAGAGGTTGGGTTGTTCCCGCCTCTTGGTGACCAGGTGCGCTGGTTGTCCCAGCAGCCTGCCTAGGGGTCGAATCTTGTTGATTCTTCCTCTGGGGTCACGTATTTTTTCCAATTGCGGAGTCCGCTGGCTTGAATTTTTATTCTTCGCCATTCTAGTCCCTTAGTTCTTAGTAGGGGTCCCACGGATGGCGCCACTTGTTGATACAAAAGTTGGGCGTTCCTGATTTGGGCTCTTGCTCTCGTACCAATTCGCTTCTTAATGCTTGAAACCTGCGCACTAAGAAAATAAACAACACCGTTAGGCTTATCGTGGGATTGTCTCCTACGATTAGACTCCGGCGTGAGAGTAAGTAATCGGTTTTAGGGTTCTCGTAAAGAGTTTTAGGGTTTGTGAATCGTACCTTTAATGAGAATTATGTCATTCCTTATATAGGCGCATAATCCTTGTAGGGTTCGTGCTCCTTACGTTTTGCACACGTGCTACTTATCCGGTTTAAGGATATCTATTCCATAAATAGGAGATCCTTATCTAAACCGTATATATAGTTTAATTGGGCTTGCGTAAGCCCACTTCATTATTAATGCGGCCCAAGTTATAATAGCCCACGCATGGTGGCTTTGGGCTTTAGTAATGTTTAATATTTGGGCTCGTGGCCCATATATAGACTATACGTCATCAGCTCTTGATTCCACTTGTTCCTCTATCGTTTTCTTAATAGGTGTTCATATGAATTTTTTTGTCTTATGTGGGCTTTTAACTCTTATTATAATATATACTAATAGGCGTTTTTTTCACTGTAGCTACAGTACTCACCTAAGTTTCACGTTTGTCAATTTTAGCCCCTGAGGTTAGTGATCAATTACGAAGTTAGTCCTTAACGACCGTTATCTAACAAACGTGGATTAAATTTGAAACGGAACAGTAACTTCAGGGGCTTTTTCTGTACAAATAATAAACAGAAACAGCCCCTAAGGTTAACTTTTTTTTCACCGTTAGTCCCTAAGGACTAATTTTGCAAAGAACGCCACGTTAAGGGACTAAAACTGAAAATAACGTTGCTACAGTGCCAAACAGTGGCTGCTACAGTAAAAAGTCAGTTTGTAATAGTGCGTGTACTGTAGCTAAGGATTTTACGCTTTTAGTCCCTCACGTTAGCTTTAAATTGCACCGTTCGTCCCCTGTTAGCGATCTTTTGCAAATTTAGTCCCTAAAAAAATTAAAAATAATAAAAATAATAAAAGTAATTGACCGTTCTATTTCGAGTTTGGTTTAAACACAACATTCCCGCAGCAATGCGCGGGTTTCCCGGCTCGTTTTATCTATAAAATTAACCGAATACCTATATACTGCCACTATGCATATTGTATATAAAAAATTAAATGGACGTGTCACAAAATTGTTTAAAACTAAGGGAATGAAATGCAAGAGCGAAAAATAAAAACCTATAAAGATGTGACCAATTGATTCTTAAAGATTAAAAATTGTTATTCTAAAAACGCACTATTTTTATGAATTTAAACAAGTACAGTTGTGCAGAAGAAAAAAAGTAAAAATAAAGAGCTAATTGTCACATTTTCATGTCTTTGCACTCTCATATATAATTTGTACAAAAAGCATATAATAAATGTATAATTATTTGTAGCACATGTTATGTGTGCAAAATCAAAAGTAAAAATGTACAAATCGCCTAAAAAAATAGGGTGAACAGAAAACTAAAATATAAATCTCAAGTTAAAACATTCGTGTCATGTCTTTGTGTTCAATTATATGGAGACTAACATACCCACTGTCATATCAACTTTCTCTTTTCTAGACTATTTCATGATCAATATTGTGTAATAAGAGACTGTGGACACCACCAAAAAATACCCCAAAAATCATTTAATTAAACACCCCACACATACAAACTTTGAAAACAACCCATTTGGTTTTTCGACCGATTCAATAATATTCTCCTTGTGTGGGGCGTCCTTTTTGAGATGTGCGATAGGGTGAGACGAGTTTCTTGATGCCACACAGGCTGAGGACTCGGTCGAGTGTGCCTAATTACACATATCCTTAAGGTCTAAATGCTTAGAAAATGGTTCATTAGTTAAAAGTACATTGACATTAATCACCATGGATTAACATCCACATTTTTTTCAATTTACTTTATTTATTAAAAAAAATAAAAAATAAATAAATAAATAAATAAAATTTAGATCAATGATTACTTTCCTTTCTTAGATTATGTCTTAAATCACACTTTGTGATATAGGATCTTGCATTTTAGAGAAAATATTCACATGTAGATATAAATAAAATAAAATAATATATCTTATTTCACTACAATCACATTCCAAATTTTAACTTCATGTGACTAAACTGGTAAATTGGTAAGTCCATACCTACAAAATCTTTTCAAGCACTTTTTCTAGAAATGATACCTGGGAAAATTCCCTATTCACCCCAAAAGTACAAGGGTATTTACCCCTAGTACCCCACAAAATTTTTTTTTCTTCAAATACCCCAGAGGCGTAAGTCGCTCATTTCAACTTGGGCGGAATGCATAAACATTTGACACTTGTCCCTAGTAGTGTCCCCACCATGTACCTTGAAGGTACATGGTACCCTTTTATCTATTTTGTCTTTTTGTTAAAAAGCATAGTCTTTTTTTATTGTTTTTATAGTACATACATTTTGGGCGAATAGGTCCCACTTGACTTTAAGTTTGGGCGACTGGTTAGGTATGTAGTACATATGTATTATGTGTACTTGTATAATACACATAAATACTAATATACACTTAAATACAAGTATATAAGTAAATACTACTAATATACACTTAACCTTGGGCGACTTATTTTATTTTTCGGGCGACTGGGTCCCAGTATTTTTATATTATTATTTCGTACATATATGTTGGGCGAATTGGCCCTACCATTACATAAATTTGGGCGACCTAATATCATGATAGTACAATTTTAAATTATTTTAGTATATTAGTATACTTTTTATATTTATTCCAAAATTTTAAATCATTTTAAATCTTAACAAAACACACCACACTTTAAACCTTTTCTCTCTCAATCATTCTTTCTACAACCCAGTCGAATCCACATACCCTTTGTAAATTCGAATCTACAACAATGACAGATCTACTTATTCGAAGATTCAAAGATAATCGGCTGTAGTTGCAGATCTACTGAAAACCCTAACGCTAGCAAGTAGACACATATCGGCTGTAGTTGCAGATCTACTTTTTCGAATTAGGGATTCGATTTAGCAGAATAAAAAAAATGGTTTGGGGTAGGGTAAGTAATAATCTAATCGACTTAGGGTTACGCTAATTTAGGGTTTGGGTATATTGTGTCAATTGGATTTATGTTTATTTAGGGTTACGCTAATTTAGGGTTTGGGTATATTGCGCTAATTTAGGGTTTGGGTATATTGTGCTAATTTAGGGTTTGGGTATATTACGCAATTATACAAAAGTTGGATTTAGGTTTATTGATGCCTTTCGTGGCTATATTGTGTCAATTGGATTTATGTTTATTTATGTCTATAGTTTATTGCTGTTTTTTGAAGTGTAAATTGCTTACTGCCTTAGCATATAAGGACAGATTTAGGTTATTTGTGAGCATCCGTTAGTGTAAATTTAGGTGGATTTAGGTTTATTTGATAGATCTCTTTTTAGTATACCTAAGTATGATTAAAATATTTTTGGGAGATGTTAGATGCCCTCAGTTTTTAGAAAGAATTGTCAAGTTTTGTTGCTTTGCAAACCTATGTGTTTGTCTTTGTGATGACGATCTAAGTAGTAGCTGGTTCTGGTGGTAACCGACTTTTCTATGGGAACCTTAGATGGTAACAAGGCCGGGGGAGCTTGAACCATAGATGGTCGGTTGACTTAAACCGGTAGAGTTGTGCTGAGATATCGGGCCTCGGACTATATACATCCTGCTTATACACGGCGGGAAATAGTTTGTACTCCCGATCAGGTTCAAACTAGTCGGGAAACTGTTTTGGCTACTTACTTATGATTGTTATTGCGAAGATTTGAATACATTGGTAGTGCGCACATACTTGTAAATTCTTTTTAAAAACTTTTAACTTAGTTGGTAAATAACATAAGGAATAGGTAATCGCCAAATGCTTGTGAAGGCAAACTGATCGTTAGGAGAAAACTTTTCAGTAGATTGGTAAATAACATAAGGAATAGGTAAATAACATAAAGAATAGTTAATCGGCAAATGCTTATTGGTAAACCTTTGTTAGTATTCTAGTAATCTTTGTTGATTGTTGTTAGCACCTGTGATTTAGGTTGATTTGTGTTATCTAGTTGGTTATTTCTGCTTAAGTTACATTTGGGGTTTATAATCATCTGTGTTATTAAAGGTGTTTGGATTTGTCTGTATTGAATGCTTCAGTTGGTTTCATTGATCCACTATTGCTCATACACCATACTCAGTATCATATTAGACCATTTCATGCAAGTTTTTAGTAACAATTAGCTTCAAAGTCAAAATCAATCAAAAGCTCATCTCAGAATCAATCTGTGTGGATTTAAGTTGAACAAAGGTTCATAACATCTCATTTTTTGGAAAAAGTAACTGAAATTAGCTTTATAATAACTTAACTAAACATCTTTAATCATAAAATCATTGTTTGAAGTTCAGAAAAGTCAAATCTCAAGTTTTCTAAAAAAGTCAAAAGTTGCATTGTGCAGAAAAACCATTTCTTGCATCAATTTTCTAGAATTTTGTATTTGGTTTTAGACTTTGAAACTTGTTGGGGGTATTATCTACCAGCTGAACTTGGGTTTCTTGCATTTGTAATAATTTTGTGAATTTTTCTAGTCGACCAAATTGCCCCTCAAAGTAGGCTGCAGGGGAACACCCCTGCCCTGTGCACAGACCACCCAGTCACCACCATACCTTTGGTGGCTATCACTGGCCAACTCATTGGGTCCCACTGACCCATTTTGGGATCATTCAACCCCCCTGTAGGCAGGCTTCAAGGTTTGACCAAAATATTGACCTTAGACCATGTGGACCCCACTTGGAATTACCCTCAAACCTTGTCCCATTTTCTGTCTCAGAATCAAAATAAGCAAGTGCTTATTCATGCTTTGTGGCTCATTTTATGTTATTATGTTATTGTACAAGCTTATGTTTCATTCTCATGGTTTAAACATCCAACTTGCTTAAAAAATCACATTCATAGTCTAATAAAGGGGTGTTTGGTTAAATCTGTCCTAGTGTACTAGAGGTTTTTTCTGTGGTTGTTGTTTGTTTGTGCAAGTCACATTAGGTTATGTTGTAACACTCAAGTCATAAAAACCAAGGCTCTTTTGATTGAAAGACAAATTCCATTGTAAAATTTATGATGTTGTTTACTGTTAAGTAGTTTATCAGCATAAGCATTCAAATGTTGTTCACTGTTAAGTAAAATTTTTTATGCTCTTTTTGATCAGTTTTATTTCAACTTATTTTGTCATAATAATTCAGTAAAATAGCTTAGAAATCCATCAAAGTGAAACAAGAACAAAAAATTGAAAAAAGTCAAAATTGCCTTTTGTGAAAATCCATTTATTGGAGGAATTTTATAGAATTTTGTGTTACGATATAAGGTTTGAAATTTCTTAGTTGTCAAGTATATCAACAGAACTATTGAATCCCATGCATTGCTAATTTATGTGAATTTTTCACAAGCTTGTACACAAGTTCAAAGTGAGCTGCAGGGGAAGGAGGTCCCCTGTGCACTTCACTCAGTCCCATTGACCCAACTTTAGTGGACCCCACAGGCGTAACCAGTAGGCCCCATAACCTGTTTTTTTGGCTTATTAGAAAGCGAAAAAGCCAGACTCTTAGGATTTGGTTTTATTTGGTAGTTTAGGGCTTATTTTAATAGGGCTGCAGTGACCCTTTGTTTGTCCCAAATCTGATAACTCAGTTTTTAGAAAGAATTGTCAAGTTTTGTTGCTTTGCAAACCTATGTGTTTGTCTTTGTGATGACGATCTAAGTAGTAGCTGGTTCCGGTGGTAACCGGCTTTTCTATGGGAACCTTACATGGTAACAAGGCCGGGGGAGCTTGAACCATAGAGGGTCGGTTGACTTAACCCGGTAGAGTTGTGCTCAGATATCGGGCCTCGGACTATATACATCCTGCTTATACCCGGCGGGAAATAGTTTGTACTCCCGATCAGGTTCAAACTACTCGGGCAACTGTTTTGGCTACTTTACTTATGATTGTTATTGCGAAGATTTGAATACATTGGTAGTGCGCACATACTTGTAAATTCTTTTTAAAAACTTGTAACTTATTTGGTAAATAACATAAGGAATAGTTAATCGGAAAATTGATCGTTAGGAGAAATTTCTTAGTCAAAAAAGAGCAAAAACTTTTTAAAAACTTTTAACTTATTTGTGAAGGCAAAGTGATCGTTATGGAGAAATTTCTTAGTAAAAAAAGAGCAAAAATTGAAAAAAGTGAAAATTGCCCTTTGTGAAAATCCATTTCTTCAACAAATTTTATAGAATTTTGTGTTAAGATATAAGGTTTGAAATTTCTTAGTTGTCAAGTATATCAGCAGAACTATTGAATCCCATGCATTGCTTATTTTTGTGAATTTTTCACAAGCTTGTACACAAGTTCTAAGTGAGCTGCAGGGGAAGGAGCTCCCCTGTGCACTTCACTCAGTCCCATTGACCCAACTTTAGTGAACCCCACAGGCGTAACCAGTAGGCCCCATACCCTGTTTTTTGGCTTATTAGAAAGCGAAAAAGCCAGACTCTTAGGATTTGGTTTTATTTGGTAGTTTAGGGCTTATTTTAATAGGGCTGCAGTGACCTTTTGTTTGTCCCATTCCCTGACCAAATCTGATAACTCAGCTTTTGGACCCAAAGTCTAATCCCCCTCCTGATCTCAATTGTGGGACCCAGAGGGTGAACATTAACTTATTGTCTCAAATCTATGTTTCGATTGCTTATTGCTTATTTGGTGCTTATTTCTTGTGCTTATTGGTTCCATCTGTCTTTTTCACCGACTTGGTACCCTTTTTTTTTTTACATATTTAGTAATTAGGTATAAACTATTTTGCGTTTTCTAAGCTGTTTTTATTTGTTTTTTTTCTTAAAGGATTATGAAGGCAAATTGATCGTTAGGAGTAAATTGAATTACCTTTCTTTAATAAGGGAAAAGCTTAATGAAAAGAGAAGGATTTTATTTAGGACCTCTTATTTTGGAAGATGGTTGGATCTTTCATTTTTTGACCATGAACCACACATGTTAGATTATATATTTCAAAAACAGTGTTATGTAGATGATGCACACTATGACATGCCCCTCATATATAATGTGGATGGTCGTAAATTACATTTTGGTCGTCCCGAGTTTTGTTTAATAACAGGGTTTCGTTTTGGAAAATGGGTTAGCTCACATGATTTTAGTAAAGGGGATATAAAATTTAAGATGAGGGTATTTCCCAAAAAAATGGGGATAAAACTTTCAAACTTAGATCTTCTAGGTCTTGTTGAGGATGAAGAGCAATTCTGTAAGTTGTCTGATGAGGATGCAGTCCGTGTGTGTCTACTTTTATCGCTAGGGGTAATTTTTATGGGTCGGTTGCTGGCTGATGAAGTGGATGATAAACTACTTCGTTTGGTTGAAGACCTAGAAGCATGGAATTCGTTTCCATGGGGGGAGCACATTTGGAGGCAATTATACAACCAGATACTGAATGTCGTTGACAGACACAAGTGGCAACATCTTAAAGGACTTGAAGGATCAACAAAATTTGTTGCAACGTATACAGTTGGAGGATTTGTATGGGCTTTCAAGGTTATTCCTCTGTTTTTTTAAATGCAAAACAACTAGTTTTGATTTTTTCAGTACGATGATGAGGCTAACGCAATCTTTAATTTTATAGGTATGGATTCTTGAGTCGTTTGAAAGAAGCAACCGTTGGTGGAATAAAGTTGAAGATGTGATACCTAGAGGTGTAGCTTGGTCAATGAAAGGGTTATTCACAAGATCGGATTTTGGATTTCTATTTGCCAAGGTAAAAACACTATCATATTTGTTAATATATATATTTTTTTTTCTGTTGTTAGGACATATTATTTATTTGGCCAGTTCTTAAATGTGCCTCTGTATTATGTAGGAATCGAAGATAAATTTCAACTTGAAGCCAACAATAGCCAAGCATAAGTCGGACTGGAATATCAAATCTGTTGAATATTTCAAGGGGTACATACCAAGGACTCGTAAACCGAGAGAACTACATGATTACGATGTTTTCCTTCAGAAGCTTGCTGCTTCACGGAAACGTGGTAGGACGGAACAAAAGCATTTACCTTTAGTACCTAGGGTGTATACCTCTGATCTTATTACAGAGATAAGCCTTAAGGATTCAGTAATTCAAAAGCTGAATACTCTTGTTTACAAACTTGAATCTATTATTAAGGTGATTTTCTATACAGCATGATAAATAATGCATGTCCGATTGATATATATTAAGGTGAATATGTAAATTTAACTTATATTGAAATTACTTTGTAGGTTCTTGCTTGTGAAAGGACTTGCGGATATCGGGTAAACATCTTTATGCCGATACATTTTTTGCAGAATGTAAATTCAAATATTGATTGTATTTAACAAGTAATCTTTATCTTAATGTACAGGCGAAATTGGATTTCAGTGAATCTTTCTCTCATATAAACCATGAAACACGAGAAAAATTGCAAGCTGAATTCTTTGAATTGGTTGACTCCCTTATTTCTGCCAGTCGGTCAGAGCCAAAAGATTGTGAATCTGAAGATGATATTGTTCAGGTATTCTCTTTTTACAAAGAATAAAAACACTAAGATAATGTATCGTAGAAAGATTTTGAACACAAGATTTATTGTTACAGGAGTATCTTTTGGAAGAGGAATTACGCCTGAGGAAGCAACAGGAAGAAATGTGGAAGATAGAAGAACTAAAGCGTTTGGAAAGGGTTTTTTACAATGCTTTGATAGAGGAGACGAAACGCCGAATCGAAAGGGAAGAGCAATTGAAGATTGCAAAGGAGAAGAAGGAAAGCCTTATCCGTTTTCATAATTCAGAACATTGGAAGCGAGCAAAGGCAGATATGCAAGCTGATAAGAGGAGTAAAAAGGACGGTTCTGAGTATAAATACTATTGGTCTGAAGAATTTAGTGAAGCGGTAAAAAAAAGAACACCTCCTTTCGGCTGTCGTCGTCAACCAGATATGTCTGACCAACTAGAACATGTTCAACCTTGGGTGGAGGTATAAAAATAAATTTTCCATAATGTGTTATTTACGTGTAATAATAATGACTTTTTTATTTAAAACAGAAAATATATTTATAAGATATAAGGTATAATTAAAATGAAAATTTACATGGACCTTATATAATTTTTGGGTTATTGGCTTTCCTAATATAGTTACAATGTTTATGCAGAATCTTTCTCGTTTGAACAGTTCTATCGACAGCGTTAATTTTTCTGATGACTACGACGAATTTCTTGGTAAGCCGGGTCCCCTTCGCTGTACATTTCCTTGGTCCAAAGAACCAGTACGTGTTGATCGGAGGTTCTGGGAGAGCTTAGTTTGTTTAGATCCGCCTAAAAAAGGCTGGCTAATGGATGAGGTGAATTTCTTGTATTGGTTTATTTACATATATCTTTAATATACATTGTTACATTTATCATATGTCACATTAACATGTTATTTGTTCTTTTAACAGCACATAGAGCTTTGGGTCGAATACATGTTGCATTTCAGACCCGATGAAGCTGATTGGGCTATGGTAACGGCATACTTTGTTCAGCTGATATTACAAGAGTCCGTCCCCGTTTGGTATGCTAATGGAGATAAGTACAAAATCCACTGGGCCGATGTGGAGCAGGTATTACTTGTATTACTTGTATTCATCTGGTGGTCAACTTTTGAGCCTTATATAATTTTTTTATTTTTGTTTTTTCTTATCTTCACAGGTTTTTATGCCTATCAACGAAAAAGATAAACATTGGTTTGTTGCACATTTCCATATCAAGACAGGGGTCGTAACTTTTTACGATAGCGGTGGAAAGCATGAACCTGAGTGGCGTCCTTGGTATATAAATATGCGCGCATATCTAGAGGTAAAACTAAATAAATTTAACTTTGTACATTTCGTATTTCCTATTTGTTTAAAATGAAATACCTAGTCAAGTCTTTAATGTGTATAAAATGGTTGTACACAAGACAACCAACTTATTAAATGTTCTATAAGTCAACAACTTAAAGTCTGGTACAATGTAGAGTTAATTCTTAGTAAAAGGGTTGGTCTTTGAAATTAATGCAAACCTTGTATTTAAACTCTTCTTCTACACACACAATATACAAACCCTCCATTCTTCTACACACACAGTATACCAACCCTTGTATTTAAACCATCCAATGTCTGACCAAATACCATTTGAAGTTCAAATGGACATTGTGCGTAGGCTTCCTGTCAAACGCATACTTCAATGCCGTAGTGTCTCAAAGACTTGGAAGTCTGCTATCGACACTTTATATTTCACTGTTAATTCTGGTGTTCGGCATGCCAATCATTTCCCGTATGTTTTACAATATCGTCAAGGTTTTAAAGGTTACATGCATTATGTGTGTCAGAATTTTGGTTTCACACCTGTTCCTACAAACCTATCCTTTTCTGACTTGAAACCTATCGGTTGGTCACATGGTGTTTGGGCTTTTTCTTATGGGCCAATTCTCCCACACTATATGGCCTTTGTTTGGAACCCATCTATCAGAAGATCTGTTGGGACTCTCATTCCTTATCTTACCCCTGCACAAGCCTATGAAAAGCGTCTGTTGGGTTTTGGAATTCGACCTGACAACCTGGACCCAACTATTCTGAAAATTTCTTACCCATTTGATCCTGAATATCCGTGGTGTGTGTTAGTTTTCTCCTTCAACTCTAAACCATGGAAGATTTTAGAAACTGAGTGTTTGCCTCGTCAATCAATCCGACTGAAAAAGTCAGGTCAAGCTGTGGTTGATGGCCATATTTTCTGGAGTGCTTATGAAAGTTTGCTTAGTAATGATGGTAGCGAGCACAAGAGATATATGATGGTGTCTTTTAACTTGGTCACACAGCGTTTCCATGTTTTAGACATACCAGCCCAGTTGTTAGTCCAACTTCCTGTGCCGTTCTATGTTTCTAACCTCAGGGATAATGTTGTGGTTTCGGGAAACTTAAATTTAGAGGTCCAATTTGTTTTCTGTATATGGATGTTAGAGGTGGTTGGTGGATCCATAGAATCCTTTGAGTGTCTCGTTAGCCTTCCTACTCCTTTTCCATTGAAATTAATTGGATTTGACAACACGACCAACCCGATTCTCGAAGTGCATAACCAAGATGGGTATGTTATGTATCTTGTCGTCTGCAATGTTTCTTTTGGGACCTTTATGTATGTTGGTGCTGAGGGAAATTGTGAATCTTTTTTCATCAATCCCAACTGCGAGTCACTTATTTTGCAAACTCATGAAGATAAGGATGCGTATTAGTGTCCCATTTGTGTGCCATGTTGTAGTTGGTGTTTCTCACCTTTTAATTATGTTGGAATGTTGTTTAGTATATCGGTTGTTATCTCGTTAATGCTTATCATTTGTACTCCGTTAATGTATCTAAATGAAACATTTTATGTTTGTTATTGTGCGTTTATTATTTATGTTATTGTGCGTATATTATTTTTGTAACTGGTGAGAATCCATGTACAGGCTGGACTTCCGGTTGTACTAAAACAAGCAAACGTCTTCGAGATGAAGGGTATAGACCCTACGACATATGTCATCACATTCAAGAATGCAAAAAATGTTCCATCTCAAGGAGGCCTTTTTGGAGACTGCGGTATTTGGACTTGCATTTTCTTATATCGACTGGCCCATGGGAAGTCGTTGGATGTTGATAATCCTGTTCAGACCGCGCTAGCATACCGTGAACATATGGCGAGGTTCTTTTACCAACACCGGGTGTATAGTTGGTAGTCTTGTTAGTTGTGCATTGTAAATGTAGTTTTAAATGTGTATTCTAAATGAAGTTTTAAGTATGATCCCAAACTAGTAATTGTATTTTCATAATAATTTGTATTTTTATTTCTCTTCAAGTATGTATGTTGTGAAACATTAGATAATTTGTGCTTCTTCTTTCGGGCCGACAAATTAAATAGTAAGGCCATTCCTTAACTTTATAATGTGTTTTGTTGGTTAATTTTTTCAAGCATGTTTATCGCTGACTTTAACGTGAATTTTTTTATCGATTGTAGTCTTACACGATTCTAGACAATCAATTGCCAATGGTTTAATGGGGATACGAAGATTGTCGACAATCAATTGGTCAGGTACACTTATTTATATTTTGTATTCATATTACATTATACATATTATATTAGTATAAGTAGTCGCCCAACAAAATGTTTAGTCGCCCTAAATTATTCCTCATGAACCTGCCCTTGTACTTGGGCTTTCATTATCTTGTACTTGATCATTGAATTCTGTTATAGCTAGAGCATAAATCAACTCTTAAAAGTCTTAGTAAAGTCTTAAAAAATGAATTTATAGGACAAATTAAGTACATTTTACATACAGTGGGTTGGTTTGTAAATTTAATGATCAAACTCTTAAGTTCTATTATAATGCAATGCATGAAAATATCATATTACATTATACATAGTATATTAGTATACGTAGTCGCCCAACTAATTGTGTAGTCGCCCAAAATTATCACTCATAAACCTGCCCTTGTACTTGGGCATTCATAATCTTGTACGTGATCATTGAATTGTCATAGTTATGCATAAGTCAACTCTTAAAACTCTTAGTTAAGTCTTAAAATATTAATTTATAGGACATATTAAGTACATTTGACATACAGTGGGTTGGTTTGTAAATTTAATGATCAAACTCTTAAGTTCTATTATAATGCAATGCATGAAAATATCATATTACATTATACATAGTATAGTAGTATACGTAGTCGCCCAACTAATTATGTAGTCGCCCAAAATTATCACTCATAAACCTGCCCTTGTACTTGGGCATTCATAATCTTGTACGTGATCATTGAATTGTCATAGTTATGCATAAGTCAACTCTTAAAACTCTTAGTTAAGT
>JARVZY010004307.1:0-25933 GCA_030686995.1 Artemisia argyi
ATATTGGTAAGAGTTCAAAAGGAAATGAATGCATCATTTGTTTGGTTGTTCCAACAAGTTTTTTCGCTCACGCCTACACTAATGGTATATGTGATGATCCTTTTAGCGAATTATAGCGTTTACTCGATTGCAAATCATGTGACTATAGCAACCCCAATGCCTACCTCGGTCGTGGAATCTATTTCGATGACCGAGGAGGATCAAACAAATAGCGGTTTTGACTCTTCGGTAGTCAAGACGTTTTTTGTTAATACAGATGGAATTAATGGGGGCGGTGGGAAATCTCGCCCCCTTGTGAGTGGGACAGATGGGGATGGGAAATTTGAGGAGTCTATTGAGCATCAAACGATTGTTCCAAGTAGAATTGGTGAGGAGTCCATTTCGGGTCAGGATGAGGAATGGCGTTTATGGAAGTCGATGTTGGCTGAAACTGATGAGATGCGGGGAGTTATGGGGGATGGTGGTCTTGACCATGAAACAATGGGACAGTTTGTTTCGCCAGTGACGGTAAAAATGGAAGAAGAAGTGGATACTGAGGATTACTTGAAAACGGAGCTTGTTTATCAAAGGGCGTTATTGACAGAGCCTGATAATCCGCTTCTTTTGGCTAATTATGCTCAGTTCCTTTACCTCTTTGCCCATGATCACAAAAGGTACAATTCCTAATCTCATACTCTCTTATCAATTTTGGGAAAATATAAGTATATAAACATGTTTAGTTGTTCATCATGCCTTTAAATCAGTGTTATTTGTTAATGAGAGTGTTTGGCACTTTAGCATTACGTTTTGTGATAGATTAGGCACTTTGGACTAATTAGATTGTTAGTTGTGTAATAAGATAGTTTCAAACTGATTAGTTCTTCTTGGAGTCTGATAATGACTATGCAAACTAGATTATAAATGACTTTGCTAACTAGATAGTTTTCATTTGATAATCATGAAGTTTCTGATTTAGTTGAAAGGCATCATAGTTAATTATCCTTTTCTAAGTGCCCTTTTTAGCTGGATTTGCTGCAAATAAAGCGGATTGAAAAGGCTACCGACAATCTTTTTATAGTCATGTGACTTGTTTCATATTCTTTTAAAGCTTAATAGCTTTGTTTTACTTTATGGAAATTGGGAAAATAAAAGTTAAACATCTTACAAAAATGTTCACATATAGGAAAATGGATATTGGTTGCATTTAAGTTAAGATAATGCTACCTAAATAAGGATCAATAATAACAACCATCTTTGTTCATCTTACCTTGTGTTAAGTTTTATCGAGTTGAGGATTGAGAAATGTTTTTGTGGAGTAGTTTCTAAGGCTTTGTGACCATATTAGTTATTTGCCCAAAATTTGTTGACTTTTAAGTGATCATGTTCACAACATATTACAAAGTTTCATTACACCATTTCTATCAAATTTAACTAATTTACGGCAACCTTAACGTTATATTCAATCATTTTGTGGATTGATAAGATTGAAGAAATGGGTGGTGTATAAATAGTTTTTTTTATGGCATAAAAGTCATCAAATTTGTCAAATTCTGATTTTTTTATTTATTTTTGTTTGTTTTATTCGGGAAACAGAGCAGAAGTATACTTCAAGAAGGCTTCTGAAATAGAGCCAAAGGACGCAGAGACACTAAGTAAATACGCAAGTTTTTTATGGCACGCTAAAAACGACTTATGGGCTGCTGAAGAGACCTTTTTAGAAGCCATTTCCGCTGATCCTACTAATTCCTTTTATACTGCATCCTATGCACATTTTCTATGGTCCAACGGCGCTGATGACACTTGCTTCCCTCTCGAGTCACCTGAGAGTGTCAATTCTGAAGAGTTTTAAACATCTCCGGCTATGAAAATAGATAGAAGATAAAGAAAATAAGCCTATGATGGCATTGACTCACTTTGTAGTTTAGCTTAGTTTGTACTTTCTCGGAGATGGAGTGGTTAAGATCAGAGTGACAGTGTTGTAATGTACGTAGTATATCATGTAAATTTCTCGGAGATGGAGTGGTTAAGATCAGAGTGACAGTGTTGTGATGTACGTAGTATATCATGTAAAAGTTGCATGTTGCTATGATTTAAGGCTTTCTATTCTGGGAAAGATAAATATATGAGAAGAACAATTTTGGTGTACAGTATTTTAAAAACCAGCCCATCCAGCCAAATGCTAAGTGTGTATTTTGTGATGCCCAAAAAACTCTCGTAAGTAAAACAATTACTCCTTTGTTACATACACTACGACTGTGTTATCCTTTGTTACATTTTTTGTACAAAAGGCTTCACACAGTTTGCCAATGACTTAACAATTTTTACTGACATATTTATATGATCTAAACACCATATACTGATATGAGATCATAAATTCATTGAGTAATATTTGACGAGTTGCAAGATAACAACCCAAAAGCTTTCACGAGTTTGTAACGCAAACATTACTGCAGTCATAAACAAGCAAACAATACTTGCAACGGTTTGTAATTTAAACTAAGATAAACATCAAACCTTGTTAATTAGACAACCTGTAGCAAATTTAATTTGTTTGAAAAAGATGTCAAAGCATGATTAAAGGCTACACTTTTATCGCACGGGAAGTAAGTGTTGTTTTTGAGCATTCAGTCAACTCCGCTTTCACATGCTTACCAAAATAGTGTGAAAACAAGTCTCTTCCTTTTCACACTTTTATTTCAACTTCACATGCTTATGTAAGACTGAACGCGATGATGGGTGACGGCTCACTGTTGGGATTCTAGATTTAATGTGACAAAATAAATAAAAGAATGAAACAAGAAGAGCTAAAGATGATAAAGAGAGAAAGCTACAAAGAATAAAGATACATGAAATATTCTATTATGAAGAAACGATTTTGATAATATTTTGTATTTAGTTTTTGTTATATTTAGTCTTTATTTAGCTTCTATCTATGTCTATGGTGTTAAGTGTCTCTTTCGTATTCTTAGTCATGTAGTAGTCGGTTGATTGGCTTGTTTTCAGCCCAACCCGTTTCTTGTTATCACAACCGACATTGGACTCTTGTAGAGTCGGTTTTACCTCCCCCTCATCTCTATAAAAGGAGGTGAGGGGGGGACGAATTATGTACGTCATTCTTTCAATACTAATCAAGAGTCGATTAGGGATACTTACTTGTGCATTGCTCTTTACTTTTCTGTCACGATATACTTGTTGGTTGGTGTGTCGATATTCTTCGAGAAGTCGATCGGTTCCGCTTCTAGGTCTTGGGTTGTTGGTTGTGACTGCATACCAACAAGTAGTATCAGAGCTCGGTTGGAGACTAACAAGATCTAGGTTAGATCGTCTTGAAGGTTCTTGAGCAGCAGGTTGGCGTCGACAGTTAAGGGTTCTTTGAAGATCGTTTTTCGAGTCCGGGTTTTGAGACAGAGAAGACTTCAAAGGTTATTGGATTTTTGAGTGGTCGGGGTTATCGCCACAGGTTAAAGAAAGTCCAAGGTTGTTGGTGTTCGGATTAACCGAAGATCGACAGTGTTATCTGGTTGGTTTTTGTTTGTCGGCGATACATAATAAGAAGAAGAATAACCAGATCTTGAGTTTATATGTAAAAGATAAAGACAAATCAAAACCGTTGAAAGCTGGTGGTTTGCTAAAAATCACATGGTCACTTTATTTCAAAATTTTTGTGGTTATCAATTCGCCGTGTCTAAACGACAAAAGGGATTGGCTAATCCAGGAGCAAACGGCTCTTGGTAAAGATAACTCAAACCCGTTGATGGCTTGCAATTTGCCAAAAATTGTATGGTTCCTCAACTCCCCATCATCCTCAAAAGCTAATGAGTTGGCTAGCCCGCAAGATTATGGCTTGTGGTAAAGGCAGTGGAAAAACCATAATTGGTAATTAACTCACCAAGATGTTGACTGCTCCATCAAGAGTTGGCTAGTCCAGGAGCAAACGGCTTCTCGTAAAGACAAATCAAAACCGTTGAAAGCTGGTGGTTTGCTAAAAATCATATGGTCATCAGATGGACCATAACTCTTACTTGAACCCAATAGCGTCCGGCTACTCCAGAAGTGATGCTTTTGGTAAAGAGACTTCAAATCCATTAATTTTTCTCAAAAAGATTGCTAGGGACTAGCAATAGTTTAGTGTGGGGGATTGATAAGTGTGTAAATACTCATCATTTTTAGTCAAATCTGAGCTGCAAAACGATAAAAAATACTCAAAAACGCACCAAAATGCGAAGAAAATCCCAAAGATCGTATTTTATATGTTTCTGATGCAAAACGAGTGAAAACAAACGAAAAACGAACAAAATTTGCATAATTGGCAGTTTCAGTCCCCCGACTCTCAAAGTTTTACAAAACTAGTCCCTGGTCAATCATTTTCAAAGAAAAGTCAACCCTTGCTCTTTAAAAGTCAAAATGAATCACAAATGATCTTTGGGTAAAAAGATTTGGAAAATTGCAAAATTGGTCCCTGTACTTTGAGTCTTTGGCAGTTTTGATCCCTGGACATTTTAAATGGAAAAATTATACATCATGGTCCTTGAGAAATTAAAAGATGGCAAGTATGGTCCTTGGATTGAACTTCGGAAAATTGGCAGATTTGGACCTTCAGAATCAGAAAATAGCAGAATTAGTCCTTGTATTACAACCAAACGGACATGTCACTTATCCACAATCCAAATCCAATCCAAAAAGAAACTAAGCCCGTCCAATCCACCTTAAATCCCCTTTGGCCCAAAAAAATTACATCCAGCCCAAGAAATCCACAAACTGGATTTTTGTTATTAAAACCTAAAAGGGGTAGGGTCAATTGGTCAAACACGTTCACCAGTATTATCTTCTTCCCCAAAAAAACCCTAACCCCCACCCCGTGACTACAAACCGCCAAATCAACCATCACCATCCCCTCCCATCACCTTCAAGGTTTGTCCTCAAAACCTTCTCCCAATCCCACTAATCCCCTCAAATCCATACCTAACACCAATACCCATTCACAGCAGGACATGTTGGCAATCCACAACATCTTTTGGGCGCCAAAGCATTGATTTAAGGGCTGGGATGATCTAAGATTGATCCAAAGGTGGAGAATCATTGAAGAAAGCACAAGGATTAGGTTTGGCTGTTTGAAGATGAAGACAAGAAGTTAGCTAAGGCATACCTACCACTTCTAGGTTTTAGTATAAATACTAGTTGTAAGCCTAAGGGCAGAGGATCATCTCATCTTAGTCTTATGTTTTTATCTTTTCAAGTTTTTAAAAGTTTTCTTGTAATTCGACATTTGTCAAGTTTAATGAAAGTATTCTTATTTCAAGATTGTGTTTCCAGCTTAATTTCTAGTTATTCATTCAAAATTTGATTATCTGGTGTTGTGTAATTTGAAAGAAAAAAAAAAAAAAAAAAAAAAGTGGAACAGAGAAGTGAATAGCAGAAGTAGTTGCAGAGATGGAGTATGGGTTTAGGGTCTCATGGGAGACACTTAGGTTGTCCTTATGTTCCTTGTTCTCAGTCATTGGTTAAGTCGAATGCCAAGTAAGAATTTTTATATCATACTTCACTATATAAGTTGCTAAGTGGTAACTGTTGTCATTCATTGTTCTAGTTTATTTATTTAGATTCAAATTTACTTAGCATAACTGAATTGATAGAGTGTAGGACTTAATTTAGTTATTAGCTTTAAGATTGTTTGGAATTAGTAGGAATAGGGGTGTTTGGATCATTGTGGTTTGCTGAGTTTACTGTCAAATCTAGGGGAGTAATTGGTTTAGACATCTCACTTAGGGTATAACTTAACCCAATCTAGTATAAGTCAGTATGGTATTTCATCACAAAGTCAAAATGCTCTTTGAGTTTTCCATCATGCACACCTGTTAAACGCTTAAGGTATTCTAATCTTTTGAATTAGCTTTAAACTTGTTAATTTTGCCTAAAATAGTTTCTTAGTAGCTTAGTTTGTCGTTTGTAATCACCTAAGGTAATTCAAGTCTCACAAAAGTCAAGTTTCTTCGACACCTTAAAAGTCAAAATTGTAAATCTGTTGAAAATGGGACAATGTTCAAGTGGTAGCATAGAGTTTAATTTTTAATGAAATTGGATAAAGTTTGAGGTTTTGTGGAGTCTGACAGCTTGAGATTCATAATCAAGAAAAAATTTCGATTTTGAAAAAGTTTTGATCATTTGAATTTGCCTTTGAAGTTGACTGTTGGGTCACAACATTCCCCTGCATCATCAGATTTTGGTAGATTTGGGATTAGGATGGATCGTTCATTAGTTGGTATTTAGGATTGATCTTAGTTGTTATTAGAAGCCACCTATGTATACTATTTAGGATTGCCTTTAGTTTTAGCCATATAGCTTATTAGGTCACTTATTTTTAGACTCGAAGTAGCCTCTTTGGCTACTGTTGCTGCTGCTACGTTGTTGTCAAAATAGCAACTGAACTTGTTCTTAGTCTAGAGTAATTACTTGTTTGAATTGGTGCTACAATTGTTTTTGTTATTACTTGTTGTGGAACTCAGTTTTGTATAAGTTTCATTGGGTCACATGTATTGGTAATGTTGTTTGCTGCTACTGCCATTATCATTGTTCTTGTTCCTATTAATTGGTGGCTGTGTTCTTATTGCTAGTTGATGTTGTTTGTTGCACTTAAATTGTTTAACTACTAGTTTGCTTTAAATTTTTTTGTTTAACTACTAGTTTGCTTTAAAAATTTAAGACTGTTTGAGCGGTTTTGGAATCTGTTTCCTAGGCTGAGTTTGTGTTCGATCAAAAAGAAAATAAAAAGAATAAAATTGTAAAAAACCAGGGGTCGAACCCTGGTCTCACAGCCCACAACACACCATCCTTATCGTTTGCCCTTGGGTCTTTTTCATTCAACCTTTGCAAAGTTTGGCATTTAACTACTTTTTTTCCCGTTTTAGTTTAATTAAGCTCTTTCAGTCCTTATTTGCTTATTTCTAGCTTATTTGATACCGTACCACTATTTTTCTTATTTTTCCTTGGTAGTTTTTGGGTTGTAAAATTTTTCTAAAAAGGTTTCACATTTTTAGCCTTTGTAGTTTATTTACTAGGATTTAAATTGTGTTAACTAGTTTTTAATTCATATTAAATAGAGTTTTAGTCGAAAAATTAATTTTCTTTTTTCTAAAAATTACTTTTGTCTTATAGTACGTTGGAAAATTATTTGAGAACCCGTAGGGCGTTTAGAACTTAAAGTTCACGTTTTATTTTGCGCATTCGCATTATTTTTAATTTAACGTCTCGTTTCTAATTTGTTTTACGTTTTAGGATTCCCGATACCTAATTATGTTTTCCCGTAGTGTTTTAGGTATTTCTTAGTTAATTAGTTGCATTAGGTTCATTTATTTTTACTTTCGCTCGTTAATTTTCAAAATTCGTTAATTTAACGTACCATAAAACCAAATAACCTTTCCAATCATACAAGATTTTAATCCCAATCTCATTCGAAGCTTTCCATTCACACCTCGTTGGGGTACGACCCGGGAAATCACTTCCCGGTCTCACAATTTGAATATCACTTTCACAAGTTTTGCGAGGTAATCGTTTTCCTAAACGGCTTACTCGTATTACTTCACGTTTATTTGTCTCACGGCGAATTAAACTTCACATTTGTTGATATTTTGATAAATTGTTGTTTACACACCAAAACACAACGAATCAAATGACGCCGCTACCGGGGAGGCTGTGTGTCGAAAGCCTCGATAAGATTTAGACGATTAGTCTTGTAGAACCTTCGCAAGAAGTTACGCTTTTATAAAACGTATAAAAAACCAAAAATATTTTTCTTTTGTTTCTAGTATATGTATTATATCTATAAAAGTTAAAAAAAACACAAAAAGATTTTCCCGTTTCATTGTTTAATAAATACAACATTAAAATCTTACCACCGCAAACCAAGGCAGAACACTTACCAACTGGGGGTGTGACCATAATAAGTTCCCAAACCAAAGATCAAAACTTGCCTTTGTATCACTTGCGTTTTGGAAAACTTTTAAACGAGAAACACACTTTAAGAGGAGTCAAAACGGTATGTGGCGATCCAACGAACTTCGCCCAGTGAGAGATCCATTCTTCTCTCCCGCTCCTTTGTGCGTTTTTCTTTAGAAGTTAACCTTGCGTACTTGATTATTGGTTTAAGTTCCCTTGTCTTTAAAGTGGTATTGTTTTAATTGATATTTTTTGTGGTGCATGCGTACACGTTCGTCTACATCAACGAGTCCTTTGCAATCGCTTAATAACATTCCGAGAAGGCGTAATCGAAGACGTACCAATCGAATAGTCGAACCCGAGCTTCGTACTATTCCCATCATGGCGGCCGAGCCCACTATGAATGAGCTTCTCCAAGCACCCATCGAGGGTTACGGAGATGCTATCATCATTCCAGCCATCGTGGCTGACAATTTCGAGCTAAAGACGGGGTTGATTAACTTAGTCACCTCGCGTCAATTCTATGGTTTCGAGAGGGACGATCCTCAAGATCACATTCGATGGTTTAACAAAATCACGTCTACCATCAAATGCAAAAATGTCCCTGAGGAAGCTATCAAACTTCTTCTCTTCCCGTTTTCCCTCGATGGGGCTGCCAAAAATTGGCTAGACAAACAACCCCCTCGATCGATTGAAACGTGGGAAGATTTAGTCAAGAAGTTTGTGAACGAATTCTTTCCTCCATCTAAAACCACCGCCCTCAAGAATGAGATCATGAAATTCACTCAAAAATTTGATGAATCAATCGGTGAGGCATGGGATCGTTACAAGGACATGCTTCGTAAATGTCCTCATCACGGTTTCTCCGAGTTAATGCAACTCGACACTTTCTATAATGGTGTGAGCCAAGTCGATCAAGACTCTCTTAATGCCCTCCGCGGTAGGCAACTTCTTGAATCGAACCACCAAGATGCTTTGATGATCATTGAAAACAAATCTAAGGTCCGCATTCCACGAAGCAAATTGTTTGTTTCACAAATTAATGTTGGTCCTTCTTCCTCATCACCCGTGGCTCAATCTAGCACCAATGCTAGACTTGACAAACTCACGGAAGCCATTCATGCTTTGGTTCTCACCAAAACGAAGAAAGTTTCTTCTCAACCTGCTGAAGTCAAAAAGGTTGATACTTGTGTTACTTGTAGTGGTCCACACGCTTACTACAATTGTACTGCCACCGATGGCAATCCATTTGAAGTTAATGCTATAGCTGGTAGTTCTAACCAAGGAGGTAACCAATACCGTCCTCAAATGGAACCAAACTACCATGCTAACAATCAAAGTGGTCCACCCGGTTTTTCTCAACCCAATAATCCAAATCGATTCAATCAAAATCAACAACAAAGAAACCCGAATGTTCAAAACCAATTTCAAGCCCCTATGAACCAATATCAAAATCAAGGGGGAAATTACAACCAAGGTTCTCAAAATCAAGGAAACTTGAATAGAAACCAAGGTTATGGTAATTTCAATCAAGGAAACAATTTTCATGGTAATAAAAAACATGGGAATTTTCAAAATCAAGGTTTCAATCAAAACAACCGAGCTCAAAACTTTCCTCAAAATCAAACCGTTGCTCAACCTCAATCATCAACCGATGAATTGTTGAAGCAATTTATGAAAGCTCAAGAAGAAACTAACAGGTTGTTGATCGGTCAAATTTCTGAACTAAAGAAGTCTTTAAATGATCGATCTTCGGGATCGGGAACGCTACCAAGCAACACGATCGCCAACCCGAAGGGCGATGTAAAGGCGATCACGACCCGTAGTGGAGTTTCTTATGATGGACCCGCGATTCCTACTACCTCATCTTCTTCTCCTCCCGAGGTAGTGGAACGTGAACACGAGGCTACAAAGGATAAGGTGCAAATCACAAGTACACGAAGTACCGCACACATCCAACCTCATGTTGTCCCAAAAACCAAATCTAAACCGGGAATTGTTTTTGAACCCTCGGAAAATCCCGTCCAACCAAAAGCTTCAATACCATATCCTTCGCGGTTAAATGATCAAAGACTCCGCGAGCAAACTAATGATCAAATGAAGAAATTTCTTGAAATTTTTCAAAAATTACACTTCGACATTAGTTTCGCGGATGCTCTTCTCTATATGCCCAAGTTTGCTTCCTTCAAGAGTCTTCTAAGTAACAAAGAGAAACTATTCGAACTCACCAAAACTCGTTTGAATGAAAATTGTTCGGCGGTTCTCCTAAAGAAACTTCCCGAAAAATTAGGGGACCCCCGGAAAATTTCTCATTCCATGTGATTTCCAAAAGCTTGAGGAATGCTTTGCCTTGGCCGATCTTGCCGCTAGCATAAACCTCATGCCTTTCTCTATTTGGCAAAAACTTTCACTTCCCGAGCTTACACCAACACGAATGACTCTCGAACTAGCAACCCGTTCGGTTACGATTCCGAAGGGTATTGCCGAAGATGTCTTTGTGAAGGTTGGCAAGTTCCATTTTCCTGCCGACTTCGTAGTCGTTGAGTTCGATGCCGACCCTCGAGTCCCCCTTATTTTGGGAAGACCATTCTTAAAAATGGCTCGTGCACTAATTGATGTCTTCGAAGGAAAAATGACTCTTAAAGTTGGCGATGAGAAATTGATCATAAACATTGAAAACACTTCAAAAGATCTTCTCGACCTTGAACGAGAAGAAATCAACCGACTTGATGTCATCGATTTTGCATGTGATGACCATATTGAAGAAGTGTTAAATGTGCAAGGATCAATCAATCCTTCCAATGATGTCTCTCCCCCCTCTCTTACTCCATTTTTGGGAGGTGACTTCATTTTGGAAGAAATCGAAGCTTGTTTGTCGTGTGATTCTCATGTTGATTATGATTCTATCAATCCCGAGGAAGACATACTTCTACTTGAGAAGTTACTTAATGATGATCCATCATCTCTTCCTCCAAAAGAAATTCATAATGTGGAAGTCAAAGATGTTGAAAAAACTGATGACTTCCCTGATGTCGAACTCAAGGAACTTCCGCCTCATCTCGAGTACGCGTTTTTGGAGGGTGACGATAAGTTTCCCGTCATAATCGCTAAAGACTTGAATGAGGAAAACAAACCGCTCTTCTCAAGGTTTTAAAGTCACACAAGCGAGCCATTGCTTGGAGACTTTCCGACATCAAGGGTATTAACCCAGAATTTTGTATGCACAAGATTTTGATGGAGGATGACTTTAAACCGGCGGTTCAACAACAAAGAAGGGTAAATCCTAAGATTCATGAGGTTATAAAGCAAGAGGTCATTAAACTTCTTGATGCCAGTTTGATTTACCTTATTTCGGATAGTCCTTGGGTGAGTCCCGTTCATTGCGTGCCCAAGAAGGGTGGCATAACGGTTGTAAAAAATGATGATAACGAGTTAATTCCAACTCGATTGGTAACGGGTTGGCGCGTTTGCATTGATTATCAAAAATTAAACGACGCCACCTGTAAAGACCACTTTCCATTACCTTTCATGGATCAAATGCTCGAAAGATTGGCGGGAAACGAATACTATTGTTTCCTTGACGGTTTTTCGAGTTATTTCCAAATTCCCATCGATCCTCAAGATTAAGAAAAAACGACTTTTACGTGCCCATACGGAACATTTGCTTATCGACGCATGCCTTTTGGCTTATGCAATGCTCCGGGCACGTTTCAAAGATGCATGATGGCCATTTTTCACGACATGATCGATAAAACAATGGAGGTCTTCATGGATGATTTTTCGGTCGTTGGGAATTCATTCGAATCATGTCTTGCCTATTTAGACAAAATGCTTCAAAGGTGTGAAGACACCAATCTTAGTCTAAATTAGGAGAAAACTCATTTCATGGTCAAGGAAGGAATTGTCCTTGGCCATAAGATTACCAAGAGTGGGATTGAGGTTGATAAAGCTACAATCGATGTCATTGCTAAGCTTCCTCCTCCCACTACTGTCAAAGGTGTTCGGAGTTTCCTGGGTCATGCCGGCTTCTATCGTAGATTCGTTCAAGATTTCTCAAAGATAGCTAGGCCTATGACCCGACTTCTTGAAAAAGAAACTCCATTTGTCTTCTCCGATGAGTGCATCGAAGCTTTTCAAACTCTCAAGAAAAAGCTTACCGAGGCACCCATTCTAGTTTCCCCCGATTGGGACCAACCTTTCGAACTCATGTGTGATGCAAGTGACTTTGCAATGGGTGCGGTCTTGGGGCAACGCAAAACCAAACATTTTCAGCCGATTCATTACGCAAGCAAAACCTTGACCGAAGCTCAAGCTCATTACACCACAACGGAAAAAGAATTACTAGCCGTGGTGTATGCGTTTGAGAAGTTTCGGCCATATTTGATCTTGACTAAATGCATAGTGTACACGGATCACTCGGCTCTAAAATATCTCTTTGCCAAGCAAGACGCAAAGCCGAGATTGCTCCGTTGGGTTCTCCTCCTACAAGAATTTGATATCATCATTCGTGATAAAAAGGGAGCCGAGAACCTCGCTGCTGACCATCTTTCCCGATTGGAGAATCCTCATCAAGGTGTTTTCGAGAAAAAGGAAATTAACGAAACGTTTCCTCTCGAGACACTTAATGTGATTTCCTCTCGTGGTGATTCTAGTACCCCATGGTTTGCCGACTTTGCAAACTACCATGCGGGGAACTTCGTTGTCAAAGGGATGTCGTCCCACCAAAAGAGCAAGTTTTTCAAAGATGTTAATCACTACTTTTGGGACGATCCCTATCTGTTTAAAATTTGTGCGGATCAGGTTATTCGAAGGTGTGTTCATGGCCAAGAAGCCATGGAAATCCTTAAGGCTTGTCATAATGGACCCACCGGGGGACATCATGGCCCGAACTACACCGCTCGAAAAGTCTTTGAGTCCGGTTTTTATTGGCCTTCCATTTATAAAGACGCCCATGACCTAGTCAAATCTTGTGACTCGTGTCAACGTCAAGGAAAGATTACACAACCGGATGAAATGCCACAAAATGTCATCCAAGTGTGTGAAATCTTTGATGTTTGGGGCATAGACTTTATGGGGCCGTTCCCGTCTTCACGAGGGAACAAGTACATACTCGTGGCCGTTGACTACTTGTCAAAATGGGTCGAAGAAAAAGCTCTCCCAACCAACGATGCCCGAGTAGTTGTAAAATTTTTGAAATCGTTATTCTCAAGGTTAGGAACTCCCCGCGCTATCATAAGCGATCGCGGTACCCACTTTTGCAATGAACAATTTGCAAAAGTCATGCTCAAGTATGGTGTCACTCACCGACTTGCTACCGCTTATCACCCACAAACGAGTGGGCAAGTGGAGGTTTCAAACCGTGGTTTGAAAAGAATTCTTGAAAGAACCGTAGGCGAAAACCGTGCCTCTTGGTCGGATAAGTTAATAACGCTCTATGGGCTTTTTGCACGGCTTATAAAACACCAATCGGGTGTACTCCTTATAAGCTCGTGTATGAAAAAGCTTGTCATCTACTGATTGAGCTCGAGCACAAAGCCTACTGGGCTTTAAAGAATGCAAATTTTGATCTTAAATCTGCGGGTGATCACAGGAAAGTTCAACTTAATGAACTCAATGAACTTCGTGATCAAGCTTACGAAAACTCTTTAATCTATAAAGAGAAAACCAAGAAGATCCATGACTCCAAAATTAAGAACCGCGTTTTTAACGTTGGTGACCGAGTCCTTTTTTTTAACTCTCGATTAAAGATCTTTTCGGGTAAGCTTAAAACCCGTTGGACCGGACCTTTCACCGTTGCCAAAGTTTATCCTTATGGCACCGTCGAGTTATCTCAAGACGACGGTCCAAATTTCAAAGTAAATGGGCATCGGTTGAAACATTATTTTGGAGGGGACATACCACCTATTGTCCCGGACCTCCAAACTTTCCCCATGGACCAATGAATTCGGGGATCGAGTCAAGCTAGCGACTCGATAAACAAAAACAAGTAACAACAAACATGGGTTTTCACCCGTGTATCTGATTTCCTTCTATTTTCTAACACCCTAGTGTGGGGGAGTGGCCACCCCCCGCAGCTACTTGAGATGTATATATTCTTCAAAAAAAAAAAAAAAAAAAATGTGTGTTTGAATAAATAAAGTGAAAAATACAAATGACATTCCCACAGTTAGCTTTTAATATTCTCGTCTTTCATTCAAAATTTCGGCATAATCGCCGGGACTTTGAATATTGAGGACAATATTCAACTCTAAGTGTGGGGGAGGGGAAAATTCTAGCGAATTTTATCAAATTATACCGTCTAGTACCCCCGTTTTTGGCCAAAATTTTAAATTTTTTTTTCACTTTATTTCAAAATTTTTGTGGTTATCAATTCGCCGTGTCTAAACGACAAAAGGGATTGGCTAATCCAGGAGCAAACGGCTCTTGGTAAAGATAACTCAAACCCGTTGATGGCTTGCAATTTGCCAAAAATTGTATGGTTGCTCAACTCCCCATCATCCTCAAAAGCTAATGAGTTGGCTAGCCCGCAAGATTATGGCTTGTGGTAAAGGCAGTGGAAAAACCATGATTGGTAATTAACTCACCAAGATGTTGACTGTTCCATCAAGAGTTGGCTAGTCCAGGAGCAAACGGCTTCTCGTAAAGACAAATCAAAACCGTTGAAAGCTGGTGGTTTGCTAAAAATCATATGGTCATCAGATGGACCATAACTCTTACTTGAACCCAATAGCGTCCGGCTACTCCAGAAGTGATGCTTTTGGTAAAGAGACTTCAAATCCATTAATTTTTCTCAAAAAGATTGCTAGGGACTAGCAATAGTTTAGTGTGGGGGATTGATAAGTGTGTAAATACTCATCATTTTTAGTCAAATCTGAGCTGCAAAACGATCAAAAATACTCAAAAACGCTCTAAAATGCGAAGAAAATCCCAAAGATCGTATTTTATATGTTTCTGATGCAAAACGAGTGAAAACAAACGAAAAATGAACAAAATTTGCATAATTGGCAGTTTCAGTCGCCCTCGACTCTCAAAGTTTTACAAAACTAGTCCCTGGTCAATCATTTTCAAAGAAAAGTCAACCCTTGCTATTTAAAATTCAAAATGAATCACAAATGATCTTTGGGTAAAAAGATTTGGAAAATTGCAAAATTGGTCCCTGTACTTTGAGTCTTTGGCAGTTTTGGTCCCTGGACATTTTAAATGGAAAAATTATACATCATGGTCCTTGAGAAATTAAAAGATGGCAAGTATGGTCCTTGGATTGAACTTTGGAAAATTGGCAAATTTGGACCTTCAGAATCAGAAAATAGCAGAATTAGTCCTTGTATTACAACCAAACGGACATGTCACTTATCCACAATCCAAATCCAATCCAAAAAGAAACTAAGCCCGTCCAATCCACCTTAAATCCCCCTTGGCCCAAAAAAATTACATCCAGCCCAAGAAATCCACAAACCGGATTTTTGTTATTAAAACCTAAAAGGGGTAGGGTCAATTGGTCAAACACGTTCACCAGTATTATCTTCTTCCCCAAAAAAAACCCTAACCTCCACCCCGTGACTACAAACCGCCAAATCAACCATCACCATCCCCTCCCATCACCTTCCAGCTTAATTTCTAGTTATTCATTCAAAATTTGATTATCTGGTGTTGTGTATTTTGAAAGAAAAGAAAAAAAAAATGGAACAGAGAAGTGAATAGCAAAAGCAGTTGCAGAGATGGAGTATGGGTTTAGGGTCTCATGGGAGACACTTAGGTGGTCCTTATGTTCCTTGTTCTCAGTCATTGGTTATGTCGAATGCCAAGTAAGAATTCTTATATCATACTTCACTATATAAGTTGCTAAGTGGTAACTGTTGTCATTCATTGTTCTAGTTTGTTTATTTAGATTCAAATTACTTAGCATAACTGAATTGATAGAGTGTAGGACTTAATTTAGCTATTAGCTTTAAGATTGTTTGGAATTAGTAGGAATATGGGTGTTTGGATCATTGTGGTTTGCTGAGTTTACTTTCTAATCTAGGGGAGTAGTTGGTTTAGACATCTCACTTAGGGTATAACTTAACCCAATCTAGTATAAGTCAGTATGGTATTTCATCACAAAGTCAAAATGCTCTTTGAGTTTTCCATCATGCACACCTGTTAAACGCTTAAGGTATTCTAATCTTTTGAATCAGCTTTAAACTTGTTAATTTTGCCTAAGATAGTTTCTTAGTAGCTTAGTTTGTCGTTTGTAATCACCTAAGGTAATTCAAGTCTCACAAAAGTCAAGTTTGTTCAACACCTTAAAAGTCAAAATTGTAAATCTGTTGAAAATGGGACAATGTTCAAGTGGTAGCATAGAGTTTAATTTTTAATCAAATTGGATAAAGTTTGAGGTTTTGTGGAGTCTGACAGCTTGAGATTCATAATCAAGAAAAAAATTCGATTTTGAAAAAGTTTTGATCATTTGAATTTGCCGTTGAAGTTGACTGTTGGGTCACAACATTCCCCTGCATCATCAGATTTTGGCAGATTTGGGATTAGGATGGATCGTTCATTAGTTGGTATTTAGGATTGATCTTAGTTGTTATTAGAAGCCACCTAGGTATACTATTTAGGATTGCCTTTAGTTTTAGCCATATAGCTTATTAGGTCACTTATTTTTAGACTCGAAGTAGCCTCTTTGGCTACTGTTGCTGCTGCTACGTTGTTGTCAAAATAGCAACCGAACTTGTTCTTAGTCTAGAGTAATTACTTGTTTGAATTGGTGCTACAATTGTTTTTGTTATTACTTGTTGTGGAACTCAGTTTTGTATAAGTTTCATTGGGTCACATGTATTGGTAATGTTGTTTGCTGCTACTGCCATTATCATTGTTCTTGTTCCTATTAATTGGTGGCTGTGTTCTTATTGCTAGTTGATGTTGTTTGTTGCACTTAAATTGTTTAACTACTAGTTTGCTTTAAATTTTTTTGTTTAACTACTAGTTTGCTTTAAAAATTTAAGACTGTTTGAGCGGTTTTGGAATCTGTTTCCTAGGCTGAGTTTGAGTTCGATCAAAAAGAAAATAAAAAGAATAAAATTGTAAAAAACCAGGGGTCGAACCCTGGTCTCACAGCCCACAACACACCATCCTTATCGTTTGCCCTTGGGTCTTTTTCATTCAACCTTTGCAAAGTTTGGCATTTAACTACTTTTTTTTCCCGTTTTAGTTTAATTAAGCTCTTTCAGTCCTTATTTGCTTATTTCTAGCTTATTTGATACCGTACCACTATTTTTCTTATTTTTCCTTGGTAGTTTTTGGGTTGTAAAATTTTTCTAAAAAGGTTTCACATTTTTAGCCTTTGTAGTTTATTTACTAGGATTTAAATTGTGTTAACTAGTTTTTAATTCATATTAAATAGAGTTTTAGTCGAAAAATTAATTTTCTTTTTTCTAAAAATTACTTTTGTCTTATAGTACGTTGGAAAATTATTTGAGAACCCGTAGGGCGTTTAGAACTTAAAGTTCACGTTTTATTTTGCGCATTCGCATTATTTTTAATTTAACGTCTCGTTTCTAATTTGTTTTACGTTTTAGGATTCCCGATACCTAATTATGTTTTCCCGTAGTGTTTTAGGTATTTCTAAGTTAATTAGTTGCATTAGGTTCATTTATTTTTACTTTCGCTCGTTAATTTTCAAAATTCGTTAATTTAACGTACCATAAAACCAAATAACCTTTCCAATCATACAAGATTTTAATCCCAATCTCATTCGAAGCTTTCCATTCACACCTCGTTGGGGTACGACCCGGGAAATCACTTCCCGGTCTCACAATTTGAATATCACTTTCACAAGTTTTGCGAGGTAACCGTTTTCCTAAACGGCTTACTCGTATTACTTCACGTTTATTTGTCTCACGATGAATTAAACTTCACGTATGTTGATATTTTGATAAATTGTTGTTTACGCACCAAAACACAACGAATCATGCTACTTCTATGAATGTTTCTGCTGCTACGCTTAAGGGTTAGAATCATTCTGCTGCTACAAGTTTGAAACTGCTGCTAGCTTTGTGATTCTGCTGCTGCATACTACTGCAACTTTCGAGACTCTACTGCTAGTTAATTGATTCTACTGCTCGAAAGATTTATTCTGCTGCTGCATTTAAAGATTGGTTTGAAGATGGTTTTACACACATAGATTGGTTCACACACAGGAAGAAGTTGGTTTTTGTTCTTAGAGATTTAAAAAAAGGCTCGTATTTGGTTTATTTAATTAATTGATTACGAAGAAGGTTAATTATCACTTAGTTGATGTTGTAGTTGAGTTTCACAGGTTTGTGTTCTTATCATACCCTATCGTAGGAGGTAACTTGTTTGTTTTATACGGTGGTGACAACAGCTTGATGAATCTAGCAATGTTTGATTTTTCTTATGATGCTTTATGCACACGTTGGCTATCATTTAAAGGAGTTACATTGTAGTCCTAAGTGTCTCATTGAAGATGAGGATTTATCAAGGGATCGCGGTCTACTTATATTTGGTCTTGGGTATAAGTTTGGAGTCACATGGATAGTACAAGATATAAGACACAAGTTTGGGTTGTTCTACCTCTTCATCAAATTCGTTATATTTGGTTTTCTTCATCAGTGATCATTACATAAGAGCCTACAGATTTGAAGAATCGTGAAGATGGTTAACACATTGATTTCAGGGGAAGCATATTATGATGTGTTTAATCAATTGATCTACATGCACCACTCGAGGGGAAGTTTTGCTTACATTCCCTATTTGCTGATAACAAAAAGGGGAAGAGATTTCAGAGTGGTAAAGCATGGATTAAGGGGAAGACAAGATTGTTTCATTCGGGGAGATGTTTACATCTCAACTTCTCTAGGGAAGTTCGTACACGACTTTGTTTTGTCATCATCAAATAGGAGAAGATTGTTGGGATTCTAGATTTGATGTGACAAAATAAATACAAGAATGAAACAAGAAGGGCTAAAGATGATAAAGAGAGAAAGCTACAAAGAATAAAGATACAGGAAATATTCTATTATGAAGAAACGATTTTGATAATATTATGTATTTGGTTTTATTCTTATCTCTTTGTAAACCCTAATATCTCTCTATATAAAGAGACATAGGGTACAGGTTTTCATATGTCTTCCACAATGTAAATATCAGAAAGGTGTGTGTGTGTGTTTTCTAGGGCGTGTAAACTATAAACGCCTAGAATTAGTTAGAGTTGTTCGAATCCTCTAAGGTCTGAGGTGTCTTAGATCCCTGTTACATTTAGGTAACATGTTATTATTCTGATCAAATAATAATTGGAGGTGACTGGGAAAAACCTTGTGTCAATAACTTTGATTTATTCTTATTCCGCTGCATGTTATTATCATTGTTATTGTTTAACCCTAGTGCTCAAAACGGTCCAAGGAGTCTAACAAACTCCACACTCACCTTCACCTCACCTTCTCACGCGCCACCTCCACTGTGGAGGCCTCCCGTCACCTTCACAGAGAAGACTCAACTTTTCTTATGGTCTTCCCTTGCTAGGCTTGATCACTTTGAATGAATTTAAACAAGATAATGATAAAATATTATTATGAATGAAAGCTTTTAGTAATGCTTGAGATGTGTTTGCAAATGGTATGTAAAATTGTAGCAAAACGGCTTGTTTATATAGATAAATGATGATCTTTCCCTGACCCATACGAATCCATGTATCCTTGCAGGTTTCGTGGGTCTGCAAATCTTCTGTTTTGAATATCTCAACATACTGTCTTTTAAAATGTGTTTCAACTTTTGTTTTGAAAATCTCAACATACTTTTGTTTGATTGCTTAGTGAAGAAAGCAGTTTTCCTAGATGTTGAACACTAGGTAAAAATGGTTAATGAGTTTTTATTCAAGAACACACATTATGGTTTCCTCTTTTGTTTTGGACTATGCCAAAAGTGATAAATCCTAATTTCAATGATGGATGAAGTTTGAATGACTCTAATTGGAAGATTCTAGCTAGTTGTAAAACACATTTTATAAAATATTTTATTTAGAATGAAAGTAAATAAAATTCATATATGTTTTATAAACTGATACACATGTTTATAAAATGATGCGAGTGTTGAGATGCATTATGTATGTGATAAAGACATCATTGATCATTAAGCTAGTTTAGAAATTCATATACTTAACTTAAGCTGGTTTATAAAACGATGCAAGTGTTGTGATGCATTATATATGTGATAAAAACATCATTGATCATTAAGCTAGTTTAGAAATTCATATTCATAACTTAAGCTAATTTATAAAATGATGCAAGTGTTTTGATGCATTATGTCTGAAACGTGTTTAGGTAAACTTTTACGTAGTACGTTTTTATATTTGTCATTAACAGAACGTAGAGAAATCGTTAACTAGAAATCATGTTTTTATGCGATTATTTGTATTAACAATTAAAATTCACAACCTTTCTAACATTAAAGGAAATCTGGCACGTTTAGATTATTTTCGTAGATTTTAATAGGCTCCCCCGTACCAGGTTCTACCACTCTTGGTCCTGTTAAAATTTATGAGGTTTGTAATCTAAATACCTTATTAATAAATAAGAAGTAGTACACCTAATCTCTATGTGGGCTTAGCTCTCTTCAAGTTTATGAGGTTTGTAATCTAAATACTTATTATTAAGACATAATAGTTTAGAGAGTTTTTACTATTTAAAATGATCTTAGAGCGGGTTTCAACGAAAATCTATTCGAATGCCACGAGCCGTTACCTCTAAACTACCCCGTTAAATCTTCCAATTTACCACCTCTAAACCTCCGATGCTACCCTCTAGATAAAACTTGGCGGCGCCACTGGAACCAACTATATCGCAAAAGAAAAAACAAAAATTCCGCTTTGCTCTTGCCACTTTTTCTTTAGTTTTCTTTTGTTGTTGATGTTGTTTGAAGACCCGATCATTTATTGTCGAATATCTTCATCAATAAAATAGTTGTAACATTTTTATATAGTACTACCTCCGTCCCATCTTATTTGTTAAAAGGTAAAAGTGAACATTTAATTTAAGACATCCAAAGATTTCATTATGGACGAATATCTTCGTCAATAAAATAGTTGTAACATTTTTATATAGTACTACCTCCGTCCCATCTTATTTGTTAAAAAGTACGAGTGAACATTTAATTTGAGACATTCAAAAATTCTGAATAATAAAAATTTTGCAAGTTACTCCCCATGCTTTTGAATTTCGTCACTTTCTTGTATTTTGCTTATGTAAATAACAATTTTACCGTCTTTGTCAATAAAGTGGTTACAAAATAAACAGGTAAAAATGACGAAATTCAAAAGTTAAGAAATTAAGTTGCAAAAATTTTGACTACACTACATGAAAATGAAAAACGCGTCTAAGTTAGATATATGAAGCTACTCAAAATAAAAAACGTGCCAAAGTTGATATATTTCGAAATGTTATCCCTCTAAGTTACTACTCCATTTCGAGTTTTAACAAAAACAGACCGTATACTAATTATTTGTGTAGGCCTGAGACCCGTTTGTGGCTCAATTTTCTTAGGTTTGAAGTTTACAAATACCTTACTAATTTACTATGGCGGGGTTTTCACTATGGCCATATCATAAGTCATTCGATATATTTATCTGTAACTCTGACCTCCTAAATATTTATAAGATGTACCGTTGGATATGATAGATATTGAATGGGAACACAATATGATAGATATACACAGGCTACTTGTCAAACGTAACAACTTCATATATCATAACCCTAGTATTCGAGCGTAGTTCACATTTTATTAATATTACACAAAAGATGCATACATAAAACACTAGAAGAAACTCCATACAAAACGTTTGAAACTTCACGAATTTCGAGCCAGCGGTGGAGGAACGTTTTCGGGATACCTACGATTTCCATCAATAGTTTCGCCTTTTTTATTTCGATAAAAGAAGTAACCAATAGAACCCGCAGTGACGATACCAAGAACAACCATGGTGGCAGGGCTCATCGACATATTACGTCGCCCCATCCACTTCACTTTCATGTCCTCTTGTTGTCCATTGGCCATTTTTGTTTACTTTTTTTGCTAAATGTAAGCTTGAGTTTTGCTTTTGTTTGTTTGTGATATGCTTAGTTTGATGTTGATTTTATAGTTTTATTGTCGACACACTTTTGCTATGTCGACACACTTTGCTATCGTGTAATGAGATAGTAGATAGTGCATAAAACGTGGCAGCTTGTGGTAACTTCTTGCTGTGACTTGTCAAGTTGTCACTTGTCACGAATCACGATAGGTGTATACTTGTTTCATTTAAAAAAAGAAACGAGATGGTCATGATGTTTATTAAAACCTTTGGGGGTTAATCGTAAAGATCAAATGAGAAATAAAAGTAAAATGAGAAGAATGAGAAGTAACTACAATCGCACATTTCAAATGCATGCACAATAAAAGATGCAACTCACATGAATTTCTCCTTATTCAATTGAAATGTGTGGCTAAAATTATTTCTCATTCTTTTTATTATATTTTCTCTTCTCACTAGATCTCTTCCCGGGGGTTAATGGGTCATGTCCTTCGGAAAAGGGCAGGTTTTAAACCCATTGGGTCGATGAAACTTGATTATGAATTTATGATTGTATGATTCGGGCCTTCTGCTTTTTTTTTTCGTATGGTTTGGGCTTGTCCATATATATATATATATCCGCATATGGTAGTGTTTATTTTTCAACATGCCAGTCAAACGACTAAAGTAAAATATTAATGTAAAAAATTAAATACAATGAAGGTCAAAGATGAGTTTGATGAATAGAACAACATAAATCAATTTATTCGAAAACACGTTGTACGTATATTACTGTAATGATTTTAGCATATAGATTATTATATCTTTTCGAGAAAAAAAAGGAACAACGAACAAGCAAATGACTCCTTACGGGAAAAACACTAAGCGAACTGTAAATCTATACGTATAAGTAAAACATATTTTAGGTGGAATTTGAGATAAAAATATTGTTTGTTTTGCCACAGGCAGCAATTTGATTATCTAATTGAATTGTCTGATTGAAATGTATGACAAGAAGTTTAGTAAAGAAACTATCTTAAAAACTCAAATAGCAAGTAATGCGAGCTGTGATTCTTTAAGGAATTTAAAGGCATCCACTATAGTAGTTTATGAAAAGGTTTGTAAAATGATGAATAGGTCTAAGAACTTGCAAACCACACTGAAGATAGGTTTATAAATAGGTTTATGACGAATAGGTCTAGAATATTAAACCTCTTCAAAATTTAATGCATTTGAATTTTTTATAATTTTTATAAAGCATTATGAGATTTATACATAGTGAAGACAGGTTCAATGTTTGTTAATTAAAATCATAATAAAATTATAAACCCTTATAAAGGTTTAAAATAGTGGATGCTCTAATCATGACTTGATGATCTCCATATTTTCCCAAATACTCTCCCCTCAATAATTACTATTTATTGAATAAAAACAATTAATGATAAAAGAACCAATAATTCCTTGCAACGTAATCTTATGTGTAAGTGGTGAAGTCCGAAGGTCATAGCAAAATTGATTATCATCCATTAGATCAGCCATTGATCTAGCGGCCGTCATAACATGGCATAATGAACCCATTGCTAAATACATTTATAAGTTATTCTTAACTATGTTACCAAGGCATAAAAACACCAAAAGCATTACTTTAATAAACCTTTCTATAACCATGGAAAATGGTAGCCACGGTGCTTATGATGGCGGTCACGTTGGTTCCAGTGGTGGTGGTTTTTATAATTATATAAATTATCAAAATCGTCATTCTTGGTATAAACCTGTACCGCTACCATTACCAGCCATTGATCCATTTTTATTGGGCCGAACTCAAAATGATCAAACTCAATCACAAAACCAAAAAAGTAATGAGCCATTTGTTTCTTTAAATGGTTTCTGGATTTTCTTGTTATAGTAGTGGGATCAACAATGAAACTGGAATATGTTTAGCACCATTTACCAATGACCAAAAACTCTATGGTTGATTATGATGGAAATTTGTTTATTAAACATTGGGGAGTGTCTAAGTTTGGATGAACTTGGAAGTTACCCGAATTATGACCGGAAACGAGAATCCAACCAAGTGATAAAACCCGAAAAGATCTTTACATTTCTAAGGTTTCGATCAAGGGACAATAGAGAGAAGAAGATAGGTAAATTCGTCATTTTTTTGAGTGTTTTATCCCTTTGGATCAATCATTTTGTTTATTAATATAAAGGTTTTGCTGACAAGTGCACACTGCGCATAAGTTAGCGTATAGTTGATAAACACAAACTTTCTAATTTAACAAAAAAAAATCATTAAATACATATTAAATAAATTGATAAATTACTATATTTGGACATAATTTTCACTTAAATGAACCAAAACATTCATTTTATTTACATGTTAATACGTGTCCAGTGGGCATATGTTAGTAAAACTCATACTCTACGTATTCATGCATAATCAACACATTATCAAGAATTACCAACTATTTTAATTTTTCATGTTTAAAGCAAGTTGATCAGGCTGGTGAAACATTACGGAGAACTGAAATGGGCTTTGATTGCGGAGAAGATGGCTGAAACAGTGCGACCTGATATCAAGGTTTTGTTTCTGTCAATAAGTTTTATTCTTCATTTCATGTATAATCTATACAATATAGTAAACAACTACATGTTACAACTCTTTAAAGCAACAAATGCAACCAATGCGCTGATGTGTCTCTTCTCCTATTGGTCGATGATTTATTGCGTACAACTCTTCTTTAGCCATGCTTAAAACTTCTTCTATACGCTCCCTCAATCATTGTAGTCCAATTTTGTAATTAATTTTAGCCTATCTTTGTTAAGCATTAACACCACCTACGACTTCCCTTCTACTGAAATCATATCACGTTCAATTCAAATCATGTCCCTCATTCTTCTATGCCATACCGATTCAACCACAATCAACAAAACATTTTGGTTACATCCGTGTGCAAGTGATTTGTATGCTGTCAACATGGATGATTTGGTAAGTACCGATTCATAGTACAACTATTTTTTAAGGTTTCGATTTAAATTTAATTTTGGTGGCAAGATTGATTTCTTGGTTGATTTTAAGGGATTTATGAGATAAAGTGTGTTGCTTTCTGCAACAACAGATCAGTTGATTAATGAAAAAAGTGTGAAATTTATAATGTATTTTGGTTATTTTACTCGATACCTATCAATTTGAACTTTTTCGATTAGAATTAGTAGGTAATGGATTTAGGATCATTTTGTTAATGCTTTTTTCATGGATATCGTTACTCGATAGTGTTCTATTTGAATTTTGGACGTGAGGTTTGAAAATTGTTATGTTGTAATAGTGTAATAAGTCATTTATTTAATGAAAATAAGAAGGTGGTAAAAGGAATGGTATTTTTTTGAATTGGTGATTTATGTTTGGATGTTGTTTAGGATGTGCGGTCATGTTGCGATACTAGAATAAGTCAGTTATTTGATGAATATAAGAAGAAAGTGAAAGTTTTGGTAGTGTTTTAAGTTGGTTTTTGAATATAGGATTGTGATGTTTGGATGTTTTATAGCATGGCCGGGTTCAAAGCAATATGTCATTACGATTAAGGGGTGTTTGGACTCTGGATTGCTCATCATTTTTAGCTTAGCTTAAGTAGTTTTATGGTTAGATTTACCAATGACACTGAAGAAGGTGCTCATTATACTAAATAGGTTAGGATTAACGAGGACTTATCCCGGCTTCGGATTTAGCAATGACACTGAAACCTTCAAAAACTTTGGGAATCATTTTTCCATATTAAGGTAACCTTTTGTAACGTCTTTCGCTCTTTGGTTTCATTATCTACTTTTGTAACATTCTTAAACCGGAAATTTTGATTTTACAAGATGCTATTTTGATAGATAATCTGGAAGTCACCAACATCAACGGGCAGAGCGATACTTTTGTAACATTCTTAAATGTCTAATGATTGTTGTTACGTTAGCTGCAAACTCGTCTATTAC
>JARVZY010000514.1:0-27510 GCA_030686995.1 Artemisia argyi
AGATAAAGCGAGTAGAGCGCCGGGACGTCGCTCTCTTAAGGGGTACGTACTGTGACATTTCTAAAAAAATTCATGTCACTAATTTTAATATTTTATTATTTAACTATAATTTTTTATAATTAACTTTGTCGGAAGTTATCCGCGTACGTCATGATTCGTTCAATTTATTCAACCGCGACTATACTATACCCACTCTACACTTTCTATGCATTTTTGTTTCCTTACAATCCTATTTTAAAACTCAATTTTCACTTTTTCCATTTATACGTAAACCTTGCACCTTTTAAGTTTTACGCGATTTAAATTTACGTTTTATGGTTTTAACAACATGAACCAACCCTAGACTATGATGTTTTGATATATTTTATTCATTTTAACCTATTTTCATGATTACAAGTGAGTTTTATACTTGTCGTTTCATTTTTATAGTTTACATAACTTTTATCAAGAACCGGTTTCACCAAACGCGTTTTTAACTCATGGTTTCGATTTTAACGATGTTTAAATCCTCCGATGAACTCACCACTCATCTAAATTACTAAAATAGGTTATGATATCATGTTTTAATATTTTTGAATGTTTTAAAAATTATTACTACCCGGTACTACGTTACGCGTCTTAAAAACTCTACGTTTTGATTATCGGGATCAAAACTACACTCTATATCACACCTATATCAAAATTAAATGAATAAAACCCACTCACCTTACCCACCCCACCCTATGGCTGGTTTTGGTGTCACTAAGACACACCAAGTGTCTTGGTATAACTTTTGGCAACTTACACATGTATTCCATTCACTATATCTCACATATAAGCAAGTCTTAACTCATTCTTGTTTGTATCACCAACATATTTTACTAAAAAATGCTGATCTATTCCCCCTTGAACGTGGCTTACACAGCCCCAACATACCATTACTTTGATTTTTCTAGTCCAAGATGTGTGATAAAGATGAAGGTCCATTGGTGCTAACTTGTTCTTGGTTATTTCCTCTCCAAGAGACTTTGTTTTCAAGATTTACATAGAAGTTTTTCAAAGGGTTTCTATTGGTGATTATTCTAAAGACTTTCAAGGGTTTAAAGGCTGTGATTTTTCAAGTATTTACAAGGGTTTTGATGGTTAAAAATTTGGGTTGATATGGGTAAAGAAATGGTGCAAGAGTTAATGGGTTAACATAGGTTTAGTGTCTTGTTCATGTTGTTCCTTCTTGTTCTTCAAATTTTGTAAGGATACAAATCACTTCCATTTTCATTTCACCTCTGTAACTTTATTATATCTTGAAGTATTTGAATATTATATAAATTATTATGCTTAATTAGGCTTGGTACATAGTTAGGAAACACTAAAAACCCTATAGGACTAGACATGCAAACTGTGAATCTGATTCAGGGGTAAAAACGGAATAAACTGATTTAATCAGTAAACATTGGACCTAAACTGAAAATATGTGGTTGTAGCCCTATGTCTTGTGGTCATTTTGACGGGTATTTCATCGAATAACTCATTATGATAATTAAACTAGAAATATTTTGGTGAAACATGTACTATTCTGAGTAATAGTTTTGAAACGTATAAAAGTCATATTTTTTGTGAATAACCCACTGTTACTCAAAATATAAAAGTTTTAGATAACATCTTAACTTAAACGTGGCCGAAAACGGGGAATTAATCGGGTTAGTAAAACTCTATATATCGCACTTTTCGCGGGACAGTTGTAAATTTGAAAACTGATGGACTAAGTAGTATGGGTAAATAAATAGTTTTACTAATGTAATCAAATTTTTGACTTAGTGGGACCCACAAAGTTTGTTAGTACAGACAAATACCTTTCCGGAGATATAAAGAACGTAAATTTTTGACTTACGGTTTACAAGTAACGGAATTTCTAAGATGAGCAAGTTATAAAAATTTCCATCAGCATTAGAATAAAAAGTATAAAAATGTTTACATTTTATAAAACTTTTGGACTTTAAATATATTTTGAACCACCTCCTATATTTTCAACTCTTAGGCTTAATTTGAACCTTTTTGATTAAAAATGTGACCCTTGAACTAAATTTGAACCTTAGACTCATCATTGGACCTTCATAACATATTTTTGACTTAGAAACAAATATAAATTTGACACTTGACTTTTATAAATAATATAAATTCATATTTATAAATAACTCTTTAGTGTCAAACTAAAACTTGTTATATATGTATTTAGTATATGTGTACCAAGAACAATTAAGATCATAATTTATGTAACATATAGCCATATGGCATAAATATTTATTTTCAAAACCTAAGACAACGTGTATATGTTTAGGTTCTTCGTAGAGCTTCGCGGCTATCTTTCTTCGCTTGCTTGATTGTGATTATTCCTTTTTGTTCACGGTGAGTTTATAGCCTCGCCTTTACTCATTTAATGTTTTATAAACCTCGCGAGGGGGATACATGCTAGTTTTACAAACTGAATACAAGTAGTTTTTGGTATGCTTGACCCGATTACATGATTATAGACATTGAGTACCTTGCCAACAAGTCCCTAATTTCATGAACCGTTAATTACGTGCGTAAACACTAGTATTATAGATATGCATATTTGGCCTGGCGGGCCTGTCCGGGTGAGTAGCACTCATTTGACAATTGTGGGTCAAACGGACATATAATATTGAGAATTGAGGTAAATGGCAATTGAATACCTTGTGAGGGGCATTTAAACCAGGTCAAGGTTCGGTTTCATGAGCTCAATGCTATAAATCTTTTTCCCGACTTGTATTTGTTACATGTCAACTTAATTATGGGCTAACAACGTAGCCCATCGTATTTTAAACTGATTTATCTTGTATTCAACTGATTACTTATTAAACTCTATGAATTCACTCAACCTTTGTGTTGACTTTTAGCATGTTTTATCTCAGGTCCGTAAGTGACTTTCGACTTGGATGGGCGGCGCAAGAAATGGATATTTACTTGATGGCTCATGTTTAATAAAAATAATTCATTCGATAATGTTTCAAACTTTTTAACTCTTGTAACTTAAGTTTTAAATAAAAATTGTTGGGACCTTTGTACTCTGATTTATCAAATCGAATGTGACATTTTATTAAACGTCTCTTTTAAGGTCGTTTTATGTAACTTGTTTTTATAAACTATGAAGTGACACCCAAATTGGTATTCCGCTGCGTTGTAAAATTTTGGGGGTGTTATATATCATGAATCTTGTGGAAAAATCTTACAAGGTTAAATCCGTCAAAGGGTGTTATTAGAAAGATTAGGCTAGGATAAGGTTGTGATCCTCCACAGGAATGTCATGAATTGGGTCTCTCTCTACCTACGATGCATAGTCTCCATTACTAAGATTTTCCCCAAGCTCTATGTCATCAAATCACAAAATCCTAAATGTATAAGTGATGTAATATAATGATTGATTTTCAAAGTTTGTTTTAAGTTTGTGTGTTTTGTTCATAAACCTTCCCTGAATAAATGAATTTACAATTTTAAGCAAAAGGCTTTCTAAGTAACATTTTTCTTGATGTTTCAAAATTTAATAGTTATGCAAGATAGGACTGTTTTCAACATGACGTGGATAATACGGTTTACCAAAGATCGATGTTTAAAATTTCTTAACATTCAATAGTTTTGTAAAAGATTAACCAAGAGGAATTTGCTTGTCCAAATAAGTGCCCCAGAAAAGTATTTCTTACAAGATATATGTTTTGTATAACTGTAGTTTAGAGAAAAATACATTTAAAAGTGAAAGTATTAAGGGGATAAAATAGTCGGGTAGGTATGTCTGAAAAAATGCATAGGTGTCTAACATGTTTGGATAAAGTCTATTGGTGAGGACATGTTTAATTGAAGGTTCTATAGTCTTGGTTAGGAGGCTGGATGTATCTCTATAGTGTTTCTTAGTGAGCATTCGCATCGAACCTAATCTTGTAATTCAGTCAAGCCAATACTTTCTAGATGGTAGAATTTTGGCGATCAGGCCAGTGATAGTGGTTCGAATGGTTTTGTGATATCTTGAGGTTTCTGTTGAGTTTTGAATGGTCTTAATGTACCGAGGGATTCTCCTCATAGATGGTATGGAAAGTCTTTCCTAGGGAGGTCATTGATTATATCCACTTATCAATATTGGGAGTAGTGAGGGATGAGTGACATAGGAATATATAAAAGGCTAGCTAATTTCTTATATATATTTCATAGGGAAGAGAAATGATAATGATGGTGAGAAGGGAAAAGACTGTGACAGCTGCGACATAATGAGATTGTGATGAAAGAGAATACTGTGATGTAGAATGACACATTTGGAAATTCGGTATAGAATTCCATCCAGACAAAATCTTACTATAACTATTCTCAGTGTTGCAAAATTCATCTCTAAGTCAGACATAAGTGGTCAGCCTATATCCCACTATCCCGGGTCGAATGTAGTTGACCAGTCTACATTCCACAGAGGTTCCATGAATTTTGAAATACTCAGTTCAGTTATACTAATACTATGTCCTTCACAAATACAAAGACGTTCTGAAAGACTAAGGCAAGTGACCAAACTCGAGGTCGAATAATGAAACTATGCAAGGAGAAGGCGTAACAATGAGACGCATAAGTTATGTAAGCATACTAATAGGGAAGACAATAATGGTAATCAACTAGAATAAATGAGTATGATATATCTAATAATGAGATACAAATCTCATCACATAAGTCAGCTACAAACTACCAATGAGGCATCATCTTGGCAGGCAGGCACGTGACGGTCATAGGGTTAAGTTTTCGTGAAAGTAGCTATAGTCTAGGTTTTAAAAACACTTAGTTCGCTATAGCCAAAGCTCTGATGCCAATCTGTCACACCCCCTAAATCGGGTCCAGTGAAAGCATACATGTAGCTGGGGTGTAACTCAATTGGTACCACAACACAAGTACAAAACTGGGTTTCATTTCAATCATTTAGAATAAAATCATTTAACCAAAAGTGTTGAATTTACATGGTTAAAAGTAGTGCGGACGTAGGCCTTTAAATAGTTAAAAACCGTCCCCAAGTGAATATCAGAGTCTTCTATGACCATGCCATGCCCTGCCAAAACCTCCAGTAGTGTGCCATTGCTTAATACCTAAAAATACATGCTAAAGTGTCAACACAAGGTTGGTGAGTTCATAGAGTCTTGTGAAAAAGAATGTAATGCATATGAATGACGGTTTCCCAGCAAAGGCCTCGTAAATCCACTCAGTTCCAAGTCCCGCCAAAAGAGACTTGTAACCTGTGTGTTTACGACCCACTGCCAAATATGATATAGTTTACGTGAACAAAAGTAATACTTGTATCTAGATTCAAAGATAAATATAGCAAAACTGCTATATAAATAATTCTGACAATGAGGCCATATGATAAATCAGTCAAGTAGAGAAACAACAATATTACGTTTGACATCACAGTCAAGTGGGGAAACCACATTATTACGTTTGACATCACAGCCAAATGGGGAAACCACAATACGTTTGACATCACAACCAAGTGGGGAAACCACAATATTACGTTTGACATCACAGCCAAGTGGGGAAACCACAATATTACAATGAGGTCATATGATAAATCAGTCAAGTGGAGAAATCTGCAATATTACGTTTGACATCACAGTCAAGTGGGAAAACCACAATACGTTTGACATCATAGTCAAGTGGGGAAACCACAATACTACATTTGACATATTTGAACAATTGGTGACCATGAGGTCATATAAACAAGGATGACAAATCCCATGAAATGCAGGTAATCAAACATACCAATAAAATACAGGTAATCAAACATACCAAAGAAATACAGGTAATCAAACATACCAATGAAATGCAGGTGATCAAACATATATTTAGGCAAAGCTGAAAATATTTGAGTAATCAACCATGTAAAACGAGTAATGCGTTTAAGTAAAACGAGCATGTATTCTCCCTCAAAGAGTTTACAAAACAATTAAAAGAGTAGGGGCTATCACTCACCTTGTGCGATAGCTACGATGACAAGAGTGGATACACTGAAAATGAGGCACGATCTTTAACCGCAACCTAATATGAATGATAGTCTCTAATGTAAGAAATGAAATGATGCTACACATGCAAATACGTATGTTATCGATACCACTCGTGAAATTTGAAAATAATGTTTATCGTCGAAAAATACATTTTTGACGTCTCGTTAAGTTAATAACCACTTTCCATGTAAATACGTTGAAACGGTACTCCACGATCCTCGTTTGGTGTTTTATTGGTAAATATAGTATTTTCGTCGTAAAATAACATTTTCATTACTTGAAAATATGCCCAAATTGGCCTCGTAAAACTAGTCGCAAAATGGTGAATATTAAGAGTTAGGAAAGAATCTTAGTAGTTTTAGGAAGATTTTCACATTATCTAAAAAGTCATAGAACTGAAGTTTGTCCATACGGGTTTCGATCATAAAGAAAAATAGCCGCAAAGTGAGGTATTTGGGCTGTTTTGACAGATTCTGGGCAGTTTTCGGGAAAGTTTGGAAGACCATCAGTTATTCGTTATTAATCCTTGTGATAAAAGGTTGGATGTTTTGAAAACTAGGCTGGGTGAACTAACTTTTTTTCCATGATGCAAATTTTCCAGAAATGAGTTTATCAATGAGAAAAATGGCTCTCAACCTGGTCACTTGGCGAAATAGTTAATACTTGGAAAATTTTCTAAGTGTTGGGCTGAAAGAAAATATTAAAATCGTCTAAAATTCAAACGCTTGTATCTTGGTCGTTATAAGCTCGTTTTCTACGTTCTTTATATCCCCGGAATCGTATTAATATATACTAATATATTTTCAGTAGGTCGGCTCCTATAGATTACGTCTAATGCCTCTTTTTGTCCATCGAAATTCGTCGAACAGCAAATACATTTTTAGAAAATAGTTTTCGTCATTAAACTTGCAAAAATCATATCTCCTTCGTTATAAACTCGTTTTAATCCGTTCTTTCTCCTATAGCTTCGTTTTTGAAATTATTTTCTGAATCTTTACCCCAATGTTACCCGGAAACCCCTGATCTTTCCAGATTTTACAAAAATGGACAGCAACTTATATATAGTTTGAAAAATCAACTTTTCTAGTTCAAGGCTTGTTCAAAACTTAACCAAACTACTTCAAATTAACTCCACAAATACTCAATCCAACCATACACATTCTTAAGGTGTCATGGGTTCCTAAACATCACCAACCTTGGTGGATCTCATGATATTACTAGTGAAATTTATAGATCTAGTGTTAAAGATAGTTTATGTGCAAAGTGGTATCTAAAACATAAGTAAGTTGCATTACCAACTAGTATATCTTGAAAATATATAAACATATGAAGTAAATGAAAGTATGAAAGGATCATAAAGATATTTTTGAAGCTTACTTGAAATATTGGAGTGATTTGATGAGAAAATGTATAATAACCTAGGGTTTATACCACAAAACCCTAACTAGATCATAACTAGGACTTGATTAAACACTTGAACTTCAAAAGTTTATGGATTTCTTGCTTCTTGTGTTTCTTGGCCGATCCATACTCATGGAGAGAAAGGAGAAAGAGTTTTGCTAGTTTATTTGCTGTGTGATATTTTTGTATGAAAATGGATGAGATATACATTGCAGTAGATATTTATGGGACAAGATCCCTAAATCAAGGTGGGGAGGGTGGGTTTTAGTAAGAAAAGGATGAGTGTGTAAGTAAAATGAAGACTTTTGTATAGATTTAGTTAGTTATTGTGTAGTTTAGGTGTTACCGGGTACCGAGTTAACCAAAAATAAATCGTGTCGTATTGAAATAAAATATGACGAAGTTGTAAAATTTATGAAATTACATTCCTGATAAGAATCGGGTATTAAAATAATTGTCGGGTTGAAATATCGTGATTCGACGTAATTATAGTCGTTTACCGGTAAATATAGCAAATGGTTTCAAAACACCGGGTAAATTAATAATATAAATTTTATATTATTGTAATGAGTATGAAAATATATTAGGATCGTCGACGGGAGTATCGGGTACATATATTAGTAGTAAAAACTGAGTGGTAACGTTAATTATAAATTAAGCATACGTAATTTGAAATAATGCATATCCGTGTAGGGCCTAAAGTACTGATGATGTTACTAATAATATGTAGACTACTCCAGTCTATATGACGTGTCCCTACTGATGATGCATAAATTCGCAGCTAAACCTAACTGGTTACGCGAATTTGAATACCGTTAAACTAGATTTACGAAATGATGAACGACAATCGTGAATAGTGATTTCCGGGAATGAATAGTGTCATATGAATAGTAAAATTTTTGAACGCTTCTCGGAATCTCAAACTGACTCCGAAAACAATGAATAGTAAAATAATGAATAGTGATTGGTGAATAGTAAATGATGAATAGTAACTTCCCGAGATGAATAATGAAATTTCGACGTTTGAAAAAGGACCTGAAATTACGAGTTGTGACACTTTCTTTCACAGTTATCCCAAGAGGTGTCATCAATAGTTTGATAGTAAACTAGAAGGGAAGGGTCATCGAAGATATCGTGACCTGATAAGCAAGCATGCTCAGTGGTTGGTTCATTTCATCATTCTTCAACTTCGTACGGACCCCCACAGTGGTCACAAATTATGTATGGGTTTGACAATCGTTTAGCGGTCCGCGACCCTGTTAGCTACGACACTTTTTCTTGCAATTTTCTTAGTTGGCTCTCAAAAGAGGGTTTTTGCGTGACCTCGGATACACTTATGATTGAATTGGGTTCATCCCAGGTATCATCTTGATCTTGAGCGTATTCCTCAATCCTATTCCATCCTTTCTCAGCGCTTAACTTGGTTATTTTCCCTTTTACCCCTTCTGGTCGTTTAGAGAGACATTTTCATAGAAAATTTAGACAAGGAGCCAAAGCTCAATGTCATGGTGGGGAGCTTGTCTTATTAAATCCTTGAATCTAATCCAAGATTTATGAATGGGCTCAGCTTGTCCGACGCGGAAATGGAGGATTTTGTCTCTAATTGCAGAGGTTCTTCTTGCGGGAAAGAACTTTTCATAGAATTTTGAGATAAGTTGCTCCCATGTGAAGATGGACTCAGAAGGAAGTTTTTCATACCATTCCTTGGCTTTTTCTTGAAGGATAAAAGGAAAAAATCATAACTGGGAGGTACCTCTAGTGGCCCCATCCATATGGATGGTGTCAACTATTTTCAAGAAATCCTTGATATGTTTGATTGGATCTTCAGTTTTTTGATCCGTGAAACTTGCATACATTTTGGACAAGCCAAACATCGTTTGCACGCAGGACCCTGCTTATGTGTTCATTTGGAAAAACAATAGCATTGGAAAAACCACGAGGGGCGGGTGAAGAGTAATCCTTGAGGCACTTAGGAGTAGGATTCTCAGGAATTTCCATTTCGTGATTAATTTTGGGGGCTGGGGGAGTAGGGTGATGATCGGATTCTTCCTCCGAAAGGGCTTCATCAAAGTTGATGGTGGTGCCAAATGGTTCGGATGTTGGAGGGTGTTGCCTTAGCCTATGCATTTCCCTTTCTGGTTCTGCGTATGGTGGGACAAGGTTTTTTATGGAACTGTGACTTCTAGTAAACCTAAGATGTGACATTTCTAAAAATTCATGTCATTTATTTAATAGTTATTATTCAACTGTCTTATTTTATTTTTAATTAACTTCATCGGAAGTTATCCATGTACATTCAATCCATTCAACCACGACTATTCTATGTCTACTCTACACTTTTTATGAACCTTTATTTCCTTATAATCCTATTTTTAAAGTCACAATTCACTTTTCCCATTTTTACGTCAACTTTTCACTTTTTACATATCGCGCAGTTTAAATTCATGTTTTCACGTTTTAACCTCAAATAAATCCTCCGACGAACTCACCACTCATCTACACTTCTAAAATACATTGTGAAAAAAAGTTTTAATATTTTCAGAAGTTTTACTTTTTATTTCTACCCGGTATTACATTACGCGTCTTAGAAACTCCACGGTTTAACATCCGGAAGCAAAATAAACTACCCAATACATCTAATAATAAATTTTACTCAACAAGGCTTCACTAACTTGGCCCCCTCCTCCTATGTGGCGCCAAGTAGTGGTGTGCATTCCCACTTTTGCACATGTGTCTTGCACATTCACTAACTAATACAAGTAGTTAGTAAAAGTGTGCACATAGTTTCTATCACCACGAAAGTACATGCAAAATTTTCTTTCTCTCTTCTTGGTCTCCTCCTTGCCGTGAATTGGTAAGCACACAAACACCATTGATTTTGATTTTTCTAGTTAAAATAATTAGTACAAGATAAACCTCTCTTGGTGCTAGCTTTAATCCTTGTTCTCTTACTTCTTGTAAACTTCCATTCTCAAGAGTTTTTGTAAAACCCAAAATTCTTAAACATGTGAAATATCCAAAATACCCTCTAATTTTAAACTTTTGAAAAGACGATTAATAAATCATGTCATTACAATATGTTATAACCTAAGCACTTAAAACCGTAATATTTGAACAATAAACGTTATACAAATAATAAAACTTACGATAAAATAATTTGTACACGTTTGACTAATCACTTTGGGCCATATGTATTAAAAATCTTGTATATAACACATTGATACATAAAAAGAGTAGATTCAGTTGCATTTAAAAGTTGAAAAGGTCTCTTTTGACTTATCTTTTTCTCAGCCAAATTCCCCATTTACCTTCCATAAATCACGAATCGGTTTTAAATGCAACTGAATCTACTCTTTTTAAGGCATGCGAAACGGTTTTGGTATATTCTGTAATAAGGCATGCGAAGAAGGAATGCATGCATTATTTTTACATAGGGGCACCTACTGACGTACATGTACTATTAACCAAATAAATTAACAAAGTTGGATCAAAAGAAAAAAAAAAGAATGAAAGAAAAAGAAACAAATAATGTATATATCGTGGGTTAGTTGATGTCGAGCATGGTAGTGTATGAGTTGTGATTTTATAAAGTATCAAACATAGATATGTATGTGTGATTTCAAAATCTATTTTGAGGCTCATTAAATATATAGGTGTATGTTGTATATATATGAGTCTCGTTTGGAAGTTGAGTCGTGAATATGTGTATGTGTCCTATATATATAATATAGGACGTGTGTATATGAGTGAAGCGAAACGATGTCAGAATATATACGAGTCTTGCATGATTGAATAAAATCTTGAGTCGTCGCAGCATAAATATTAATATCGTGTATACGTTAATAAATTATATAAATTATAACGACGGGGTCTAAAATTGTCATTTGTTATAAATTATAGTATAAACCTTAAGGTTTAGTTATTTGACATTTTTAAATACTAGATTTTGATAATTTACATTTACGACCTTAAGCTCTACTAAATTGTCGTAATTAACCACTAGTACAAATTTGGGATTTCGTCACACATGCTGTTTTTTGAACGGCCACACAGTCAGATATTTATGTGACTAAATGTACCAGAATAAAATATACAGCCACACTTGATCCGATTTGTGTGACCATTTCGGAGTTTCATTGTCACACATTTGAACATTTATGTGACTAGAGGTAACTAGTAATTTTTTTTTTTTTATTATTATTTAGTCACTTATAATTTGGGACGTGTGACAGATGCAAATAAGTTTGATCCATTAGTCACACTAAATATATACATATGTGACAAATATCTGTCACACAATTGAACAGTGTGACCAAAATTCATATATGGTCACATGAAGTAATCGTGTATGTGACCAGATCATATAGTCAAATTTGTCACACATTATTTAAAAGTGACCACTAAATTTTTCCCCAAAAATCAAATTCCCCACTCAACTTTTCACAAGACCCGCTTAAATTTTTCCCCAAAATCAAATAAAATTTTCACCAAAATCAAATTGCCCCCTCCACCCATTTTTATCTTTTTCTCATATCTATAAGCCCAAAAAAAACTCCAAAAAAACTCCCACACCTCACAGATCCTTCGAGATAATCAACCCAAAATCTCTTCCATTTTTGTTAAAATCACCTTCACTCAAGAAACTTGCATTCTAAAAAATATGATAGAATGTGTGTTGAAAGGTCAATAGGTTGGTGGAAGATATACCCTTTTTATTATCTGGTGATTCAACAAGAAGTCAAGAACAAACCGATAGACAACATCAGCTCTCAGCTGAAGCTTCACAGATATCATACTGGTCAGGAATCTAGGGTTATAACGGCACTTACACTGTTAAAGTCTCATCTTTTCCGGTCAGTTGGTGTGTTAATGGTTTTTATCGATATTTTGGAAATACATTTTCTGACTTTGCTTTTGCTTAGCTAGATACCAAGGTCATGTATCTACTGCTTTGGTACTTGGTTAATGTACTAATTGTTTAAATTACCGTTTTCTTAGATCTACCCCCATGGGTCAACCGACACACTTCCATATGCCACCATGGGTTCTGGATCTCTTGCCGCAATGGCTATCTTCGAATCAGAGTATCGTGAAGGGCTAACAGTGAGTTACTGTGTATAACTTTTATTATCATATTTTATTCACTTATTACTCCTACCCTTTTTGGTTTAGTAAAACTTGTCCGCGTTTAAATTCAAGCATGGTTAGTGCTTGAAAGATTCATTGCCTTCTTATATCTGTTTGCTGTTATGGTGCCTTTTTTATTTGCTCTGTGATGGCTTGCCTTCATATCAAAATTTATAGTGTAGACTGAATTTGACATTGCCAACATTGGATTGTCGCAGGAAAAATTATGTGTAGACTGAATTCATAAAGGAAAAGAAGGCTTGATGTGTCAATATGATTCTGGTGTAATAATTATAAGTCATGACCTTTCAAACAGTTGATAACAATGGTTCGGTCAGGTAATTAATTGTTTTGATTATGGATTTTTATTAAATGTTAGAATGGTTTTTGAGAGTTGTTGATATCAGTGCTCATCTGCATATCATTTCAAAATATAAGTAGTTCTGTTTGTACGGATGAACTGTTTATCTGCTTATTTCAGAGCAAAAAAAATGCTAGAAGTAAGTTGGTAACACATAAAAATAGAATAAACGTCTTCAATCCCAAACATCCCCTTGATATACAAAGTTTTACTTGGACATTTTTGTTCAATGATATGACAGTTCATGTTATGTGTATCAGCGTTGTATGGATGTGTGTGTAAAGCTGAGTAGGCATAGTTTTACTTGGACATTTTTGTTCAATGATATGACAGTTCATGTTATGTGTATCAGCGTTGTATGGATGTGTGTGTAAAGCTGAGTAGGCATAGTAATCAGTCATGTTCTTTGCCTTCACACTAATAAGCGGTAGCAAACATGCTGGAAACAATTTGGTTATAAGAGTAAAAGCTCACATACTACTAAAATACTCGAGGCCTATTATGATATACATTATCAGTAAATAAAATGAATAAATTTTGAAGCCATATTATAAAAATAGTCATATATGTATTTTGAAGCACCTTTATAAGAATGAGCATAAGTAGATAGAAGTTGCTATAATTTTTAACTTGTAATGTGCTTATGCAGGTTGGAGAAAGAAATGCAACAAGGTTCGATGACTCCTTCATTAGGAGCTATGATGACGTTTTTATGGATTGATTCAATAATCCCTACTAATTGATTCATTTGATAGTTGGAAAGTTGTTAAACATTATATTTACAACTATGTATTTATATTGATCTGTTAAAAAAATGTATTTATATTGATTAATACGTATATTGCATTTGTATCGGTATGGCCTTTGAGTGATTGGAGGACAAACCAATGAGAATTTATATGTTTTTTCTGTCTATACACGTACTTTGGTTCTCTTCCTCCATGCTCTTTTTCTCTACAGGCTAGAATCTTGGAAAGTGGCAACATGTAAAACCCAAATTTTCATAACGTGCAAAATGACCAAAATGCCCCTAAAAAAATCTAAATAAAACACTTAAATAATATCCGAATAAATCACATACGCTATGAAACAAGCAACATAAGATCTATGCTATTTTGAATGAACATTTTAACAATTATAATTGGTCAAAAAAAATATGAGCCACGCCTAAAAATATACATATGGACCGAATTACATTTTTATGTTGTGTACATTTGTATTTAAATTATTTAAATGAAAAGATAAGCTCAAGAATTATGGAAACTTATTAAAATCAGAGATTTTGTCCTCGCTTATCACCATAGGACCGAAATTACCTCCTCCATCTCCTATAATTATTCATTTTGATTTATTTCCCATTTAACCCTAAACACCCCAAAAAATTCCATCCGGAGGCTCAGTAATTTCTGGAGGCTCTTGATCATTTTTACTGGTCGTGTTCTGACATATAGAAGGTTGGAAAAATAGTGGTTAAGGTTGGTGAGGCTTGGATCGATCCTTGGGAATTATTTTATTCAATATATATCAAACCGAGGGCTTGTTTTAGTTTCTGCTCATCCCCACGTTAATTATTCAAAAGGGTAATTTTCTACACTTCTTTTCATCATATATAACGTGTATAAAATCTGGGATCCGACCAAAGCATGCCCTCTTGATCGTATGAATTAAAAACCTAATAAAACCCTAATTTTTTGTAAAATTGTACACGACTTGAATAAAATTATTGGATGCTCAACCTGATTTTTGTACAGTGTATTATGGTATATATGACATGTATAAAATGTGTATATAATTATTTGAAGTTTGAATTAATTGTTTTGGATTTATTTATTTTTATCGATTACAAAATAAAAAGAAAATAGAAAACTAGGGCTTGTAAAATTAGGGTTAGGGTTTGTATGGTTTGATGCTAATGATTTAGGGTACGTTTGGTAGGAGATAATGAAATGTCAAATAAATAGAATAAACGACGCAATGGAATAAATATTGTAATGTAATTATTCATTACAATTATTAATCATATTTGGTTTGTTTGATAAGACGTAATGGAATCATAATAGAAAGACTAAAATGTCCTCATTAATGATAGAAAGTTTATATAACATGGTTAGTTATTGATTGGGTTTTATGTAATTTTGATTTCATTACGGATGTAATGGAAAAAAAAGCAAGGGGGTCTAGAGAATGATTTTGCTGTAATGGGTCATTCTTTGTAATGAACTATTACACTCCATATATGTAAGCAAACAACATTTTATCATTCCAACGTAATCAACCTTTTCATTCACCCTTTGATTACAACGTACCAAACACGATGTTAATGTTAATAATAATTATGTATTGATGAAAATGATGTTTGATGAATTAGGGCTATGTTTTATTTGTTTTGATTGAAACTAAATGAAATAAATAATTAGAAGGGTGTGTTTTGTAATTTTCCAAACTTGCTGGATATTTTTGTAATTCATTTTAGACCTGGTATAATTCGTATAAATTGTTACTTGAAGGTGTGATGTGTAAATTTTGTATTTAAAGGGGTTTATTTAGTAAATTATATAACTTAAAGGTATGTTTTGAAATTAATTAAACTTGGAGGGTTAATTCTGGAGATTATGAAAATATGAAGGATTTGGGTCGTATATAGTTTATTGAGGTGTTGGAAATATAATTTTGTTAATTAAATTGATGTAATTGTAATTTCTATAATTAAAAGGGTTAAATTGTAAATATGATAACTTGGGGGACTAAAAATGTAAATATGGATATGTTGGACTAATTTCGGCCTAATATTAGTAGAGGGGATCTTTGTGACATTTTTGTATAGTTATGATGCTTATGTGTTAATTATATTAGTTAATGGTTTAAGTATGGTAAATTGAATAATTAAAGGATCTAATTGTATTGACTACATTGACTGTGACTATTGTATTAACTACATTTATATTTTCTACATTGATTGGTGACTGGGTGTGCGTGCATTGCAACCCCTCACATATTGGGAGCTAGCTACTCCATATTGGGCTACTATTGTATTGTATTGATTGATTGATTGGACCTGGGGAAAATACTGAATTCCACATATATTACATCTTACATCTTACACTTAACCTTTATACTTAACCTTTGACAACCTTTGACTATCCATTGACACCATATGTAAACTATCTTCGTATTCCTTTGTTTATCATATCTCTTTTGTATTCTTTTGTTATTCGATTGATATCTGTTCACTGAGCTTTGTAAGCTCAGACGCATTTCTTTTCCTACGGCAGGTTTAGTAGGAAGCTGAGTTATGGACGAAGGTTTTGCTTTTGGGCTTAGAAGACTTCACCCTGTTAGATACTTGCTAGACTTAGAGATGATTAGAAGCATATATATTGGGCTTAGATTATTGTTGCCCTTTTGTACCTTGTATTTTGATTTGTTTTCTTTTGTTATCTTGTAAGTTTTGAATTAGTATTGTATCTCCATTTCACTTGTGTTCTGAATTGACTCCATAATGTTGCACTTTAGCCCATCTCGGGTTGGGGTGTTACAATTATGGTATCAGAGCCAGGTTTGGATCGGCGGATACTACATCCGTAGAGCTTAGGCTATGACCTGTGAGTTTTGGACCATTAAGCATCCACTGTAAGATCATAGGAAATCGCTTTAAGAACTTGCCTTAGGAATTACCTTCATGAACATAAGTTTTGACCAGTAAGGAATGAGTAGACTTTAAGATTCTGCTTATGTATCTTTGCTTCCGCACCACTCTGATTTGAGCCTTACGTTTAGCTATACCTTTTGGAATCATCCTTTTTGGAATTTGAAATCTTTGCACCACCTAAGTCTACTACCAGTAATATCGAAGGCATTGAAGATTGCATGTGAATGCATAACGCTATATTGATTTTATCTTTGATCGCTGATCTACTTGTTAATCCTTTTGATATCTCTTCGGACATTCTAAGAATCTCCATGATGATGATGTAATTGTTGCACGCTATGATCGTCTCTAGCTTTTGGTAATTATCTGTAAGCTTTCCGACGTTATTTGATTTTGTTTTATCTATCCTTGTTTCCATGAGGAGTCTTGTGGTATTTAACCACGGGTATAAGAATGTTTCTTTCCCCTTGGAACGATAAAATCTGCTATGTTAATCTGCCTTTCTTTGGAAAGTCAACTTCGATTCGATTATGATATATGGTTGGTTACTTAAAACATTCAAGATGCTGGCAACCGTTCTGCTATGTCTCACCTTTGGTGTTTTGAACTATTTTGAACTCCCCACCATGATTTTCGATCATTAAAATTTTGCTACCATTATTGTTCTAGAGACTCGTACGTTATTTTCGCGATTACGAAGTTTCCCTTGCACATATTTTGGTACACCAAAGAAACAAATCTTATCTCAAGAATCATTTTGACACCCTGAGTTCCGGTTATGATTCCTGCTGAGCGACCAAGTTTCCCACCAGAGGATGGAGCTGGATAGAACCTGAAGTGGACAACAGCGATGACTACCCTGAAGAGTTGAAGACATTCCTCGCCAGACGGAAGAGTTGACGAGCAGAGCACAAGAACCAGTCAAGATGGCGAACCTGGAGTTGATGAAGACATGCGGTCTCACTTCCCTATTCACCTTGGTTGTACTAAGATGAATTGAGTGGAAGCAGACTGGATGATGAGGAGATTGAAGACCGTACCAAATATCACCTTCCAAGAAGAACTGCAAAAGGCTTGAGGAAACCAAACTCAAGTTAATGATTCCGTTTCACTCTCTGATTGGAAGATGGACGAAGACTGGCTACTCGGACATAAGAAGATTCTGAAGGGATGAATTCTTGAAGCGAACTTTATGATGGAAGAATTGATGCCCTGGCGACATGTTTCTTTCTATTGATGATTGTTTGAGTTTGTTACGTCTTTTCAAGTTTCATTTGTTTTGCCGTCATCGTTTAGTTATTGATCTTTTGAATAGGGATAACCAAGGAGTTAGTTGGACTGTTAGGTGGATTTGTAGATTTATTTCACTGATTGAGATAAATTATGACCATCATGAGGGAATATTTATATGATGCTAGTATTATGACGCCTGGCCAACGTGATAATACTTACATCTTATAACATGCACTTGTTGTGTTCATAGGATGTCTTGAGAAGTGCCTTAGTGGAGACCTAGATTTCTGTTTTTGTTTGCGATGATTTGCGAATAGTGAGACTTTAGGATTCTGTCAATCTGTACGTTTGATCTGCCTTATCGCCGTACGGTTTGATACGTTTGGATGCTCGTCACGCGATTGTTTGACTTCTATGTTATGATGAAAATCCTATGTTCCGTTGCAGAACTTCTTGCCATTTGATGTTATCGATCAACTTATTTTCTGTCTATATGGATTTGATTCGTTACTATGAAGAGCTACACCTATGCCTTGCTATGTATACACTCCTCACATTCGATGTATCCGTTTCATGATGACCTGTTATGAGTTAAAATATGAAGCTTTAGATTATGAGAATCAAGATCTGTCGGTTTTTGAAAAATACCTTTGGAAAGTTGTATCGAAGACGAAACTGTTTGAAACCTGAAATGTTAAACTTATTGACATCACCCTCATGATTACTATCACTCGATACATGCTCATCTGACCAGTTTATTTTCCTTGTCCGCGAATGGAATACTCATCCAATCCTACGTTTTCCTGTGAATATCTTTTAAGGGGATATGATTGTCATCTGTTACGTTCGGTATGTGATTCTTTTGATTTGGATGCTGTGTGATGTGCCTTCTCTGGGGAAGCCGAAACCACCTTTGAATCGTTAAGATCAAGTCTTGGGAAACAAGATCATTCTGTTGCTGAAATTCTTAAAGTCTGAATTTGTGCAAGTTAAACTGCTCCTTTTCTGTTCGTAGTCTGGTGTACTTTCGTGTTGTATCGCCACCTTAGCTTTTGTATTTTCAAGGACGAAAATTCTTTTGAGTGGGAGATAGTTGTAAAACCCAAATTTTCATAACGTGCAAAATGACCAAAATGCCCCTACAAAAAAAATCTTAATAAAACACTTAAATAATATCTGTATAAATCCCATACGCTATGAAACAAGCAACATATGATCTATGTTATTTTTGAATGAACATTTTAACAATTATAATTGGTCAAAAATAATATGTGCCACGCCTAAAAATATACATATGGACCGAATTACATTTTTATGTTGTGTACATTTGTTTTTAAATTATTTAAATGAAAAGATAAGCTCAAGAATTATGGAAACTTATTAAAATCAGAGATTTTGTCCTCCCTTATCACCATAGGACCAAAATTACCTCCTCCTTCTCCTATAATTATTCATTTTGATTTATTTCCCATTTAAACCAAAATAAAAACCCTAAACACCCCAAAAATCCATCCGGCGGCTCAATAATTTCAGGAGGCTCTTGATCATTTTTCCTGGTCGTATTCTGAGATATAAAAGGGGGAAAAAATAGTGGTTAAGGTTGTTGAGGCTTGGCTCGATCCTTGGGAATTATTTTGTTCGATATATATCAAACCAAGGGCTTTTTTTAGTTTTTGCTCATCCCCACGTCAATTCTTCAAAAGGGTAATTTTCTACACTTCTTTTCATCATATATAACGTGTATAAAATCTGGGATACGACCAAAGCATGCCCTCTTGATCGTATGAATTAAAAACCTAATAAAACCCTAAATTCTTGTAAAATTGCACACAACTTGAATAAAATTATTGGATGCTCAACCTGATTTTTTATTGTGTATTAGGTATATATGACATGTATAAAATGTGTATATAATTATTTGGAGTTTGAATTAACTGTTTTGGATTTATTTATTTTTATCGATTACAAAATAAAAAGAAAATCAAAAAATAGGGCATGTAAAATTAAGGTTAGGGTTTGTATGGTTTGATGCTAATGATTTAATGTTAATAATAATTGTGTATTGATGAAAATGATGTTTGATGAATTAGGGCTATGTTTTATTTGTTTTGATTGAAACAGAATGAAATAAATAAATTAGAAGGGTGTGTTTTGTAATTTTCCAAACTTGCTGGATATTTTTGTAATTCATTTTAGACCTGGTATAATTCGTATAAATTGTTATTTGAAGGTGTGATGTGTAAATTTTGTATTTAAAGGGGTTTATTTAGTAAATTATATAACTTAAAGGTATGTTTTGAAATTAATTAAACTTCGAGGGTTAATTCTGGAAATTATGAAAATATGAAGGATTTGGGTCGTATATAGTTTATTGAGGGGTTGGAAATATAATTTTGTTAATTAAATTGATGTAATTGTAATTTCTATAATTAAAAGGGTTAAATTGTAAATATGATAACTTGGAGGACTAAAAATGTAAATATGGATATGTTGGACTAATTTTGGCCTAATATTAGTAGAGGGGATCTTTGTGACATTTTTGTATAGTTATGATGCTTATGTGTTAATTATATTAGTTAATGGTTTAAGTATGGTAAATTGAATAATTAAAGGATTTAATTGTAACTTTTGAAACTAAAGGGGTATAAAGTGTAAATCTGGCATATTTGGCTTATGTGACTTAAGTATATGTGTGGTATTATGTTTATTTTCATTTGTGACCCTTAACTTGTTATATTTACACTTTTAACCATAAAATGTATTAAGTGACATAATGAAACCCTAATCTTGGAAAACTCGTAAAATTTGAAATCCATAACTTATCTAGTAATGGGAACTTGTTAAAATGATAAAACTAATTATATTGAATATGACTATAATTGGAAAATTGCTAAAATGGGATTTCTGCTATTTATGGGAACCGGTTAATTTTGGAAAATACTATTTATGGAAACTTCTAAAGGTGGAAACCTTCTAAATAAGGAAACTTACTAAAAATGGAAAAATAACTAAAAGAGGTAACTTACGTGATTTGGACTCTTCTTAATTCGAATCCACTCTCTTCTAGGTTGGTGAAGGGGGAATGACCGTTCTCTTTTTGTTTGCTCTCGGTTTGTTTTGACTCGGCAAAGGTACAGATATTCCACACTCTTTCAGTAAGAGTGCACACTTTCTCTCTCTTGACTTTGTCTTTGACTTGATTAACATGTTATGACTTCCGTTTGGTCTTGGTTATGATCCTTCGTACTTGGCCCTATGATCTATGGGTTCCACCAGTATTTGTGAGCCTATTGTTATTCATTTGGACTCTTATGGTATGGTGTTGACATGACCCGTTCGATAACCTTTCGTGACCTCAAGCTTTGAACCCTTGGGGTACATTGAATGTTCTTTGGGATATTATAACGGGAGGTGAAATCTCTTTTCTTAAAGTTATGACATGAAAACATTTAAAGGAGAAATTATTGTATAACGAAACATTTAATATGATTTAAGACTAATCTTATATGGGATTTTATAAATTCATGAAGACCACTTTTAAAGAATATCTTGTGAAAACCGTTATTAAAGAATCACCTTTATAAATGTCATCTTTTGGAAGATCTTTTCTAAATGAACTTTTGTTATAAACCTTTTAAATGCGATTGTACTACGAACCTTTTTAAACAAGTGATGGGAACCTACTAAATTGATCTTTTGTTTTAAACTTTCATTACGACCCTTTTGATCATGAACTATGGGACTTTGGAACTTGGAATAATGAACCCTGTAGATTGGAACATTGGCTTTGACCTCTCCATTTTGACCCGTTGATATCACATCTTTGATTGATCCTTTGATATAGATCCTTTGACATTGATCCTTGATATTAATCGTTGATATTGAACTTTGATATTGAACCTTTGACATTGAACCTTTGATTATGACTTGGCACTTATACTTGATATTGAACCTTGACTACATGACCCTTCATAATTTACCCAGGTATTACTTGTTGTGGAGTAGCCACAACCATAGCATTGATGCACCAATGTTATGTACTCTAGTGTGGTTGGAGAGATGTACCACACCGTCCCTGATTATTTTTATCGACTACTGCTATGATTGTTATTGGCCTGCAGGGGTGTATGGATGCATCCTAGATTTGATTGATTGATTGATTGACTGATTGATTGATTGTGACTATTGTATTGACTACATTGATATTTTCTACATTGATTGGTAATTGAGTGTGCGTGCATTGCAACCCCTCACATATTGGGAGCTAGCTACTCCATATTAGTAGAGGGGATCTTTGTGACATTTTTGTATAGTTATGATGCTTATGTGTTAACTATATTAGTTAATGGTTTAAATATGGTAAATTGAATAATTAAAGGATTTAATTGTATTGACTACATTGATTGTGACTATTGTATTGACTACATTGATATTTTCTACGTTGATTGGTGACTGGGTGTGCATGCATTGCAACCCCTCACATATTGGGAGCTAGCTACTCCATATTGGGCTACTATTGTATTGCATTGATTGATTGATTGGACCTGGGGAAAATACTGAATTCCACATACATTATATCTTACATCTTACACTTAACCTTTATACTTAACCTTTGACAACCTTTGACTATCCATTGACACCCTATGTAAACTATCTTCATATTCCTTTGTTTATCATATCTCTTTTGTATTCTTTTGTTATTCGATAGATATCTGTTCACTGAGCTTTGTAAGCTCAGCCGCATTTCTTTTCCTATGGCAAGTTTAGTAGGAAGCTGAGTTATGGAGGAAGGTTTTGCTTTTGGGCTTAGAAGACTTCAACCTGTTAGATACTTGCTAGACTTAGAGATGATTAGAAGCATCTATATTGGGCTTAGATTATTGTTGCCCTTTTGTACCTTGTATTTTGATTAGTTTTCTTTTGTTATCTTGTAAGTTTTGAATTAGTATTGTATCTCCGTTTCACTTGTGTTCTAAATTGACTCCATAATGTTGCACTTTAGCCCTTCTCGGGATTTGGGTGTTACACAACAACCCCGTCCACCCTTCAGTTTATGAGGTAATAGGTGCAGGACAACAGAGAAATGATAGAAAGTACTGTAGAATCTAAGCATACTGGGTTGTGTTTATTTCAAATGGATCAACTGGATTAAATATAAATTATGTGTAGACTGAATTCATATAGGAAAAGAAGGCTTGATGCAAGACTGCTAGTTATTCAAAAGAAGTCAAGTAATACTAATTTTTGTTGTCCTAGGTGATATATCTCTAGTTGACCCGAGCCACTCTTTGTCGAATTTTATGACTTCTATAGATAACTGAAAGAGTGATCATAATTTTGTCTCTTTCTTGCAGGTGATTGAAATTAGCAAGGGGAGCAAGGTGAAGTATGAGCTTGATAGGCTACATGACATGAATGAGACAATGTATTATAAGGTGAGTATTATAAGGTGAGTGATTACTAAAATTATGTTTGCGTGATAAACATTAATCGTGAGTACAACCGTTCGGATATAGGGTCATATAAATTTCTCTGTCTAATATAAAATCAGCCGTGGACCTCGAATATAAATGTATTATTTTGATGCTAATTATAATGCTTATAGTCAATAAAAAGTTAAGGTCGGCTGTCAACTAATGGAAGGTTCTAATAGCCAAAATCGAGGAATATGCCCCTATAGTATACACTCCTATAGTTGGATTTTTTGCCAGAAATATAGTGGGTTATTTAGAAGGCCAAGAGGGATGTATTTCAGCACAGAACCTGTTCTACAGTTGGAGAGATGATGTCAATGGTTTACAACTAGCGTACTGAGCAGGTGTGTGTTCTTCACTTACCATTTCAGGCTTCTGTATAATTCAATATTATAGAATAATACTTGGGTCTTATACAATTATACTCTTGTGTATGATGCCGTGAGACTTTTTTTACATCTGTAGTATACTAATTTAATTGTACTTGTTATCTCATCTATCGTATTTAAAACTGTATTTTCAGTGCAGATGCCGACGTTAGCCTGGCAAGGAGAATAAGGCATGATACAGGCACAAAGGACGAGATATCGGTATGGCAGTTGATCAGGTTAGTTAGAAGATATCTCCTTTTATTAATAGGAGATAAAAACTAGAGTCTACATCTTGCTTTCAAGAACCAAAATTCCTAGAATTAATATCAAAATCGATGGTTTATTATTATATACAGATGAAAGTATGGAAATCGTCACTTTTCAATTTGTTTGCAGTGGTGAGAGTATGGAAAATGCTTTGCGGGCATGTTGTAAGGGTATCAAAATTGGAAAGATTCTTATTCATAGAGAAGGCGACAACGGCCAACAGGTGTGTGTCAAAGATTACTCAAAAATATTATTTTCATTCACCCAAATTATACACACTAGAACTTGATTTGAGTGCTTGTGCACAAAGACGTCTGACTTCAGAATATGTGTAATCTTACTTCACAACTATTTTGATGGGTTGGTGCTTGTAATCTATAATAGCTTTTAACTTAGTGTATTTATTTATGAAAAAAAAAACCCCTACATCAAATGAGTGGCTCATCTTCTTTCACATAGGTTGATCCCTCTTTTTTTAAATAGGTTGATATGATTGTTGTTACGGATGGAAGCAGAATATTAGGTCTTGGTGATCTCGGAGTTCAGGGAATTGGCATTGCAATTGGAAAGTTGGATTTATATGTTGCTGCAGCTGGAATTAACCCTTAGAGAGTAAACTTTTTTCACTGTTCAGTACATATTTGTTTATCTGAAGATATACTACTCAGAGATTAAGACTGCTTGAAGTTAATACTGCTAGTGTATTAGTTACAACTGTCAGTTATAAGTTAGTATTGTTGGTTCATATTGTTAGTACTGCTTTTATGATATGTATTGTAAGTCGACTAGGACACCTTGGTGTATAAAAGGAGGTTCAATGTTATATTTTGTTGAGTTATATACATTCCAATTTTATTGTATTTTAATTTGTTTTGATTTATATTTGAATTTGTTTTGATGTATATTGATTTTTTAAATGTGACTAAAAGATGCATACAGTCACACTTATAAACACGTTTGGTCACTGTTTGCTTAATTCGTTGTGTGACTAAATATTACAAAAGGCCACACAAAAAAAATCATGTAGCAATTGGATGATCAATAGTCACACAAAATATACATTTCTTCACTTTGAACAACATATGGTCACACTTATTAACATTTTTGGCCACTTTATGCTTAACAGTATGTGACTAAATAACCAAAATAAAGATGCTTTGTGTGACTAAATATTACAAAAGGCCACACAAACAAAAAATTAATGTGGCCATTGGATGAACAATAGTCACACAAAATACATATTTCTTTCACTTTAAACAACATATCGTAACACTTATTAACATTTTTGGCCACTTTTTTTTAATTTTATGTGACTAACTAAAAAAAAAACAATATTTGTTGTGTGACTAAACCACCACAAACGTCACATTTATTATATATTCATGTGGCCATAGGACGGAAATATTCACACAAAATACACATTTACTTGAATAAATCATCTCAAATGTCACATATATTATATATTTATATGGCCAAAGGACGAACAATAGTTACTCTCAAAAAACATTCGTGTGACTATAAAGTATTTACGGTCACACATACTGATTAATCCAACAAAACTTGTGCATAATTTGTCACACATATTCGGATTTTGGTCACTCTTATTCAATGACAATGGTCACGAATTCAATAATGTAACCATATGCCACCTACGGTGGCGGGACTTTTAGTGTCACACAACGAGAAAAACGTGTGTGACTATATGCATATCGTCACATTTTTGGCGTGACCAATACAACTTTTTGTACCAGCGAACCCTAAACCATTATATTGATCATTTTAACTTTAAATAGATTTAATTGTCCATTATAACCTTAGAGTATTAAATTACTACTTCGGAAAACTTACTAAAAAGGAAAGTTACTATTTTGGAAAGTTACTATATTTGGCAAGTTACTTAAAATGGAAAGATAACCAAAAAGGAATAATGTGATTTGAAGTGAACTATTAAGTAATACTCAGCTTCTAATTCATTTAGGTTCTGTGAAGAAGGAGTGGTTCCTATTTCCGTTTGATCTTTCTTTTGTCTGCTTTGTCATCTGGTTGAGGTACATATATTCTACCCTTTTTCAGTAAGGGTGCTTTCGCTCTCATGACTTGATCCTTGATTCGTATCTTGATATGATTCCCTTAAGCCATTGATATGATCCTTTGTACTTTGATTCATTCGTTGATACGCTTCGTTGATATTATGATCTATTTGATATGCTTCGTTCATTAAGATCCATATGATATGATACTTGATATAATTCGTTCGTTAACCATTTGTGGCATCAGAATTTGAATCCCTTGAAACTTTGAAAGTTCTTTTGATATTATAATTGGATGAGAAAATCTTTCTTAACTATATCAGGAAAATGTTTTGAGAAAAACTATTTTAAATGATGTTTATGAGCATGACGCGATACCATTTTGTATGAAATTTTACTAGCTTTTATGAAAACTACTTTTAAAGACAATCTTTATGAAATCGTTATTAAAGATCACTTTTATGAAAGCCAATACTAAAAGATTACTTTTAAATGAAAATTTATTAAAACATTTGATTTGAACCTTTGCTATGCACCCTTTGATATTTGAACCTTGGATAATTGAACCTTTAATATTTGAACCTTTAATTATGAACCTTTGAACCAATCGATATGAAAACCAATCGATATGAACCTTTGCCATAATACATTTGATATGATACATTTGATATGACACATTTGATATGACACATTTGATATGATACAATTGATATGAACATTTGAATTGGACATTTGATGACTTTGATACTGGACCTTACCTTTGACCCACAGTTTGATACTACGAGCCAATTTGTAATACTAGTCATGGGGGGTTCCATTTCCATGTCATTGATGCACCGGTGGCATGACTCTAGGGTAGGAGAGTGATGACCTATCCCGTCCCATTATTTGATTTTGTTACGGAGATGAAGTATTTGGCCGTTTGGGGCGCATGGATGCATCCTAGATTTGTTATTTGATTCGATGGATTTGTCATGATATGATTATATATACTTGGTGACTGATGGTGTATGCGATACATGTCTTTCACAACATTTCAGAGCTAGCTACTCCACCCCTTTGAGGACACCCCTACTACTAAATTTGGTATTCCGAGGTCTCCCCTCTAGATACATTGGATACTTTGGATATTTGATTTGATTTGATTTGATTTGGGCTCGTGGTGGATTACTGACCAAACCCTTTGACCTTTATACCTTGCACCTTTGGACCTTTGACTTTTATAGTTTTCACCTTTAGACCCTTTGACCTTGAAACCCTTATACCTTTGTACCTTTCATATCTATTCCTTATGCTTCTGTTATACTTCCATTATGCTTATATATCTATGATGATTCATTTCCTAGACTTTTGATATCGTTCGTTTGATTCCTTATTCATTTGACAGATGACATTCTTTTTCAGCAGGAGCTTTTGATTTGTTTCTTATATTTATTTACGTTTTGGTTATCCGTTGTATTTATATGTCGTTCTTATTGCTTGGTTATCTTCATATCTGTTCACTGAGCTTTTTAAGCTCAGCCGCATTCTTTTTCTCCGCGGCAGGTTTTAGAAGGAAGCTGGGTTTTGGGTGAAGAGTG
>JARVZY010004308.1:0-25936 GCA_030686995.1 Artemisia argyi
ACACCTTAGCGTTGTACTCATTTTTAGTACTCGATACCCTTAGTAAACACCTCTGAGCCTATCTTTTTCGTTTCTAACTTTAAGCATCTTACTTAAAGGAAGAATTTGTTACAACCCACCCAAATGTGCAACAAAATCGCCTTAGCCTTCCGTGTATGCACTCATCTTTAGTGCATTATTGTTATTTGTTTAAACCCTTAGTTAATTACCTAATTGATTACATGGTTTCTAAGTCGAGTCATATCTTGTACGTTTTGGGACGATTGGGACTCATGGGTAAAGTACTTGTGCTATGGAGTAATGAGGAAGAACATCAAATTATTACCCCCATATGTGCGTTAATCATAAAAAGTACTCCAAGTGTTTTGATTATCTTGACTCGAGTCATTAGAATATTTTATTGTAAAGTATGTAAAAATTCAAATTTAAGGGGAATGTACATTCCCTATGATGTATTATTTTGGATGGTAGGGCAAGAGTGAATGCCAAAAAAAAAAAAAAAAAAAAAAAAAAAAAAAAAACATACTGAATGCTATCCCGTTTCATTCTATGTTTGTTTTTTGTTTTTGTCGAGTCGAGTCTTGGTTTAGCAACGCCATATTTTACATGTAATTAACCAAGATGATTAACTCACAACCAGTAAATATTGCCTTTATCCAACAAAACCGTATTTTCCATATCCCTACACCTAACGTTATAACCCTTCAAAAGACCTCTTTGATAGTTTATCCTAGGTGCTTACGCCGAATGGTGGAGGTTTGATCATTTCCCAAGTTTATGGTAATTTATTTGCTATGACAGGTAGTGAGAGATGTTTTCCATTTCCATTTGTGATATATACTTTATTACACCCGAGAGATGTGAGTATCTAAACACTATTTGTGAGGTGCTTGTGTATGACCTCCGTGCTTGTTTTTGGTTTTTAGTGAATGATTATTTGTTGTAATTACTTTTATATTAGTGTTAAATGACCCCTAACTTGTATTTTGATTAAAATAAAAGCGCATTTGCTTGAGGACAAGCAAATCTCAAGTGTAATGGTATTTGATGAGGCGAAAAGTGTACCGCTTTTAAGGGGTCATTTAAGCCCGAATTCGAGATTATTTGATCAATTATTGCCCTAAATCGTTCCTTTTGTCATTTTAGGTACTTTTGAGGAGAAATCTGGAAAAGGGAGCATTTTAGACGTTTTTGGAGCATAAAAGTGAAGAAAACGGCAAAGTCTCAAAATTCCTCGCTGGAACAGTACCTGACGACGTCAAGGGTTTACTAGTGAAGGCGTCAAGAGTGACAAAAGAGGTGGATATGGAAATTATAACGTGACGGCCCAGAGTGTTTTCTTTGATATTGGCCTGACGGCGTCACCTAGGCCGTCAGGGTCCAAATACATGTGACGGCCCAGAGCTTATTCCTACGTGACGGCGTCAGAAGTGGATCTAGGCAATACGAATTTCAACTTGGCGGCGAGTTGACGGCATCAGAGGTTGACACGTGACGCCATCAGGATGCATAGTCTATATATATTTTTCCAATTTTTCATTGTAAAGTGTGGAACTTTTGTGGAACAAGTTTTGTAAAACCCTGGGTCGAATTTCCTGCATCTAGAAGGGGTTTCAAACCCTTCTTTCTTCCATGTTTGAATAAAGATAAGTACTTCAATAATCATTCAATATGTCTATGTATTGTTTGATTCTATCTTATGTGTATCTTTCTTTTAACATGTTAGGCTAGGTTTTTATTGTGTTTGCTTAGATGTAGTGAAACCCAGATGTTGATTATTGGTTGATTGTTTCTTTATAATTGTTACGGATGATTATATTCGATGTTAGGCTTAAGAAAATTGACAGACTTCCATTGGTAACTTGCTTGAACGTCTTAAGAAACATGATCGTAGGTGTACTACGATTTTTGGTTGTATTTAATGCATAAGTGAATTCTAATGAACCCATGTTAAGAGCTTTTAACGGCTCGACATAGGAGTGAAGTAGGATCTTATAGAGTTAGGGAATATTGTACACGGCCCTACGACTAGTATTAAGGAATATAACCCGTCATCCATGCAATTGTAACAAGCTAATCAACCGGTAAAAGATATCTAGGAAGTAATAAAATCTAAGTAAACACAACTTTTCTCATTGTTGTTGCCACCACATTAGCATATTAGTTTAATTTTTATTTCTTTTATTTTATTTTGATTGCATTAGTAGTTAATTGGGTTAGTTGGCTAGCAACTAATTCCGCCCACTCCTTCAAAACCCGAGATTTTACTTGCTTTTCATAAAATAAAAAAACACAAAAAAGAATCATCCCTCACCTCTAAACCTAGTTTAGTAGGCTTTCTAATCCTAACGACACTATTCCTGAGTTGAACGATCAATCCCCCGGTACTTGTCACTGTACTATACTACAACAGTCAGGTACACTGCCTGGTGGGGGTTGTAAGCTTCTCAAGATCCCTTGAGAGGTAAAACCTGTTGCGAGGGCGCAATTCCCACGTATCAGTTGTATAGGTTTCGACTGAAGAATCATGCCAATTTGTGAGTACATAATATTTCATCAACGTCTTTGCTCTTTTATAATATTATGGGCTTGAGGTGATTGGAATAACTCATGCTTATTGCTTTCTAAATATTTGCAGGCACATGGGTACCATTGACGGCCAAGGTTCATTATGTTGAGAGAAGTTTCACCAGCAGGAATTACATGGGTACCCGTAATAATATTGAACATGAGAAGATATGGTCTTTGATACCAAGAACTGATCAGATGAGTAAATCAATCAAGTTTTGTTGATTTATTTATATATATTTTTAGTAGTTGTCTTTTTGTAACATGTGTCAACGAGAGGCATTAACAAAGCGACTCCAGCACAAGGTCTCATGTAGCAATTTTAAATCGTAAGAATTGTTTTTGAAAGAATCCGTTGTTTGTTTACTAACAATTTGTCACATATTCTGCCTCCCCATGACAACTAATTCATAATTTTCATATAATTGTTGTTTTCAGAAAAGTTGATGCTAACAGTAGACCACAAGATTCTGAAACTTGCGGATTCCAGTTTAGCAAGAGAAGAATCATTAACGGAGATGATGGCTGCAGAAACCGGAAACTGTCGATGGATGGCTCCAGAGGTAATCTATACTAAATGGTTCACTTCTAATTAAAAGATTTACATTTTTATTGTGTTTTTTACTTCTGTGCTCTGTATCTTACAGAGTCTCAGCTACCACACGTGCTCCCTATGGCGTTGATTCCTCTCCGGCTGCTTCGGGTAATCTTTAGCGTACACCCCAATCAGGTCAACCTACCCGTGTCAGACGAAACATGAGGTGAATATCTTGATTATATGTCGCATGTTTTTTGAGCAATGATAGTTAATGTGAGTTGGAACACTGAATGTTGACAAGTACAAGACACTATTAAAGTGTTTGCATGCTTAACATTTTATGAATTAATAAAGATGTATAATATAAGGTCTTTTCAATTGTGATAGGATATGAACTTTTCAGCTTAATTTCGGGTTATCATAATTTTGGGGAAAAAAAACAGGCACGCCGGCAACGCAGCGACCGTCGCCATCCTTGATCATTTTATAATACAATACTTACACCGTATGGATCATCTTGCTATTTTTATAACAAAGGAAGAACCTTTTCCTATATTAAATGTCTTAAAATTAAGCAATACACGTATTCATGCAATATTTACAATTTATTAATGCATAATTAATATACATTTTTAAACACCCATTTAATGATAAATACAACTCATGCTCATCAGCCAATTTGAGAATCTCAAATTCATTATCATCACCATCCTGCAAGCTGTTAAAAAGGAAAAAAATATATATATAAATTATTAAGAATAATATGATATATCATGTAAGTATATTTAGAAAAAAAATATTTTTAATTTTTTTTTTGTATATCTGATTACGTGGAATTTAACTGTTGATGATCAAGCTTGTTTTAATATCAGAATACGAATCAAACATAACACAAACTGCATGTAAATCATATTTTTAGTAAAGTTAAATCATCTAATCTAAAAGTAATATATAATTGAATGATATATTAATTAATCATCTTAAGACTTACTACAACATGTACCATGTTCTACCATGATAAAAGTCAGGTCACACAAATATGTGTATAGGATTGTGACATATCTATATAAATCAACAACAAAAAAAATCAACATAATAGTATTTTAAATAAATTTATTATTAACTTATTACCTCAAATCTTGTAACATAAATCCTAAACATAATTTAGGATCATTTTTTGGATCTAAAACCTTGACAATAAACTTTGTGAAAACAGAACAAAACTTATACATGAACTAATAATCAATACCAAATATAACTCAAATGTTTGCACTCACCAGATATGCCAGCAGCATCAGAAACAGAAATCATGAACATTGTTTTGCATACAATAAGAAAACGAAGGCAAAAAGATTAGAATACCAATGAACAATGAGCACCCACATTGTGCGAGTATATATAGGCTCAGGATTAGGGTTTCGCAACCCTGGCCCAATAGATAACGTGTAATTCAAATATAGAAAAGATATCGCAAAGGATAACCATCTTTTTTAAAACCTTCTAGAACGTGCCTCTCATATCACTAGAGACTCCGTGACACCAAAGTTTCAGAAAACACACCCGATTCTCAAAGGTTTTTTTATCCGCGTTTTCGACACGTCCATGTTTGGGGAGGCTTCTCAAAAAACACTTTTAACGTAGCGACATTCTCTCGATTAGGAAACCAATTAACCAATGAGAGGGCTCGATTTCAAAATGAAGCCCTCTCATTGGTTAATCGAATCCCTCGATTTGGCTAAAAGTGGGTTCTCAAATTATATAAAAGATTTTTTTATTAAAAAAATTATGATAATGATTGGTTTATTGGATTTTTAAAAAATATTGGATATATATGAAAAATAGTTAGGCACGCGTTTTAGGAAAGAAAAAAAATAGGTAGGTACGTGGTATAGGAAAGAAATAATAGATAGGTACATGTTTTAGGAAACAAATATCAACATAATAACAAAAAACCAAGAAAAAAACAAGAAACAAGTTAAGGGAAATCCATAGTAAAGTCAAATTCGACGGAAAGAGATAACAATTCTATGGATATCATATACCTAGATTCTTTACATGTGATAATTTAAGGCTGCGGTAGTAAAGGTACTTGACTAGTTGGTGTCGGTCGCATGTTGGTCGAGTTTTTTTTATTTTATTATTTTATTTTATTTCCTTTCTTTTTTTTCTTTTTTTTTTTTTTTTTATTCTCGTCAACCGATTCACACAAACACAAAACAACATAACTATATCCTATAAAACGATTAAAACCCATCAAGAAGAAATTGGTGGAAACTTAACATAGATCTCATCGGAAAAACATTTGAAGATCGGAGTGTTGGAGATTGTTGGAAACAAGACATGTTTGGATATGTGTTTTTGTCTTGTGTGTAGTGTGTGTTGAAAGTTGAAGATGTAGTTTAGATTTTTTTTTTTATTTTTTATTTTTTTGGGGTAAATGTGTGTTGTATTGGGCTGTGAAGTAACTGCTATGTCATTTTTTTATTATTTTTTTTTAGATATTATTTGTAAAGCTTATTATAAAATGAAAGTCGTTGATGGTCGTTATTGCAGCCAACAATGTGGTACCTTGTCTCAGATAGCAATGTGACAATTTAAACTCGTGTTACACAAACCTTTTAATATGCGTTAAAAATGTGGTACCTTGTGTCAGATAGTGCGTGTGACGATTAAAAATGTTGTCATGAAATCCTTATTAATTGGAGCTCATTCGCGGACCAATACATTCACAAACACTCCTCTTTCTCTACTAAATGTAATGGCATCTTCACTCCTACTTTCCACCACTTTCACTACCTCTTCATCATCCTTCAAGGCTCGAACCAAGCAAGCCCATGGGTTCAGAGTCTCTTGCAAGGCCTCACCAGAAGACAATATTAATGAAAACCAACTCATACTACCCAAAACACAAAAGCTTGTACTCCCCAATAATGTAGACCGAAGGAACCTCCTCGTGGGGCTTGGTGGACTCTATACCGCTGCAAACGTCGCTTCCTTGCCTTCAGCATTGGCTCTCCCCATAACGACTCCTGATTCCTTTTGCCAGGAATCAAAAACAGGCTTTGACCCGAAGGTTGCTTTAAGGACAGCGAAATGCTGCCCTCCTGGACTCGAGAAGAAGATTCAACCGTTTGAGTTTCCAAGTAAATTAGAAAAGACAAGGGTGCGATGGCCGGCACATAAAGGGTCGAAAAAGCAAGTGGCTAGCTACAAGAAAGCCATTCAAGCCATTCGGAATCTCCCAGATGACCACCCGCACAGTTTCTTGAGCCAAGCTAAAATTCATTGTGCTTATTGTAACGGTGGTTATACTGAAATCGATAGCGATTATCCAGGAATCGAAATTGATGTTCATAACTCATGGCTCTTCCTTCCATTCCATCGTTGGTACCTTTATTTCTATGAAAGAATTCTCAGAAAGTACAGTGGGGATGACGATTTCGCGTTACCTTACTGGAACTGGGACAATCCAGAGGGAATGACAATTCCTCAAATTTTTGTAGATGAAAAAGATGATGATGGAAAACAAAATCCTCTCTATGACGTATACCGGAACCAGGATCATCTCCCACCAAATGTAGTAAATCTGTTCTACAGTGATGACCAGGAAAAAAAAGACTTTGTGAATACACTAGACCCTGATAAGAGATTTGAAAACCAGATAGCCTGCAATCTTAGTACGGTGTACAGAGTTATGATAAGTAACGGAAGTGATTCCGAAAGCTTCTTCGGAGGAGAATACGTGGCTGGTCAGACTGATAAAACGCAACCCGGGTCTATAGAACTTTCTCACACTACTGTACACGTATGGGTAGGTCAATCAAGAAGTATTGCTCCTAATGGAGAGGACATGGGCAACTTATACTCTTCGGGATACGACCCTTTGTTTTACGTTCACCATGCAAACGTCGACCGTATGCGGAAACTGTGGAAGGATTTGGGCATTGCTGGACATTCAGAACCGATCGCAGATGACTGGTTAAATGCATCATATGTGTTCTATGACGAGAATGAGAATCGTGTACGTGTCTACAACAAAGACTCTGTCAACATAGATAAGCTCAAATATGATTTTGAAGAGTCAAAGACACCTTGGAAGTACAGAAGACCAGCCCAACGTAAGGAGAAGTCCAAGTATTTATCGAGCTCTCTTATAGGAGAGGTAGAAACAGTAGAGGAAGCCTTTAAGACTGGCCCAGCACGTGTGGACCCAATTCTTAAGGTTCGTGTGAAGAGGCCAGCTACAAACAGGACTCCCGAGGAGAAGAAGGAGGCGCAGGAGACTTTGCGTATAAACGGGATACAATTCAACAGCAACAAGTTTGTGAAATTCGACGTCTTTGTGAATGACAAAGTTAACAAAGATACCAAGAAGGAGGACCTGCCAACACCATGTGATCCTGAGTTTGCTGGTTTCTTTGCACAGGTTCCACACGGTGGCAACAAAGTTGGAATGTTGATGCGAAGTGCAGCGAGGTTCAATTTAGATGAGCTTTTGGAGGACACAAAAACTGAAGACGAAGAGTATGCGGTGGTGGCTTTGGTGGCAAGGGCAGGTTGCGAAGATCTAACTGTCTCAGGGATCGAGATCAAGTTGGTTAATGTTTTACTATGAATAATTAGCCATAAATAAGGTTGCATTATATTGCATGGTTTCCACTTGCAGATTATATTCAATAAAATTGGCCTACTGGCCGTGTGTTCATTTCTAGTAGTTATTGTTACTTCATTACTTTTAACAATGACATTTTGTTTATATAAGAGACATGAAGATAGAATAAGAGGTAAATTAAAATGGCTGGAATATAATGTTTAGTAACGAAAATACTAAAATTTAATATGTTATAGAGTTTTAAAAAGAAATGACAAGAAAAAGACTTCCCAGAAAATAATTCGTCGTAACTGAAGCAATTTGATTCAATTCTTCGAGTACTTGTTATGCAAACAAAAGTTACACAAGGGTCATCTTATATGTTTATCTACTCGCATAATAAGGTAGCTAGATTTTTGGTGTTTTCGCAAACATTTTTTATTCTTATTCCTCCCTTCCCCCTTTCTTAAAATAAAGTAGAGATAATTAATTGAGAGAATGGTATACCGAATTATAGTACCTTTTTTTTTTTTTTCGAGCATTAAAGTGGGTACCGGTACCGGACTGGACGGGACTCGGGTACCGGATCCAGTACCGGTACTCGATACCGGGAAATCGGTACTTATACAGCTCTTCTTGTTTTTTGTTAAACCAAATAGGATTTCAAGAAAATGCAACAAAAAATAGGAAAAAGCATGTATTTTCATGTGATTTCAAACCACGACGTTGCACAAAACGCAACCAACACTTAAATAAATACATCACCAAGATATTCGTAACATACCGTTCAAAAACTTATAAAATAAGTTCGGGTTTAATTTTTGGTGCGTTTATGAAGGATCTATAGTTGCTACAATAAGTTTTTCGAACGTTTGATTTATTTTCTTAAGTTTTACATGACTATTGTATGATATGAAACGGGTCAAATGGGTGTTTGGATAAGTTATCTAATTCAAAAATATGACTACTCAATTTTCGGGATTTTTTTTTTTTATACTTCCTGCTTTGGTACCGGTACCGTATTAGTAGTACCGAATTTTTTTAAGCTCAATTCATGGTACCGGTATCGTACTGTGTATTGGGAGTCGGTACCGTTTCGGTACAATACCGGTACGATTCTGGTTCGATACCAGAATTTGGGTCCAAATGCTCATCCCTAAATTCAGCCATAAAAAAACCCGAAATATAGGTGAAGCAAATTCGAGTGTCAACTCACGAAGGATAAGTGTTGATAACAATACATAGATGTGTAATAGTTCTATCTAGCAATAAAATGTGTTTGATTTATGTTTGGAAAATGATATATCTTCTTACGGGAAAATTTTAAATACATACCTTTATTTTAATGCATACTAAGAGATAAATCCTTACAATCCATCTAATTTGATCTAATTGTGAGGATTAATCTAATATTAAACCCTAAAAACATAACTCCATGTTTTTTTTCTTTTTCTTTTTCTTTTTGTATTTCTTATTATTCTTTTTGTATTTTTTTTCCTTTTTCTAACCAATTCACGTTCTTTTTTCTTTCTTTCTTTTCTTTTTTTTTCTTTTTTCTTTTTCTTTTTTTTTTTGCTTTTTTTGCAATTCACGTTTTTTTTTGCTTTTTTTACAACTCCATTATTTTTTTCGTCTTGTTTTCTAATTCACTTTTTTTCTTTTTAATTCACGTTTTTTTTTCGCTTTCATACGTTTTCGTCTCTTTTCAAACGTTTTCATCTGTTTTTGTCAATTTTTATACATTTTCAAACATTTTCGTCCGTTTTCATACGTTTATATACGTTTTTGTCCATTTTTCATACGTTTTCGTCCATTTTAAACATTCTCGTCTATTTAAAACGTTTTCATCTGTTTTCATATGTATTCGTCAATTTTCATACGTTTTCGTCCGTTTACTTACGTTTTCGCCTGTTTACGTCCGTTTTCATACGTTTTTGTATGTTTTTTTACGTTTTAGTTCGTTTTTATACGTTTTCGTCCGTTTTCATACATTTTTGTCCGTTTCATACATTTTTGTCCGTTTCCATCTTTTTTCTTTTGTTTTTGTCCATTTTTCATACGTTTTCGTCCGTTTTCAGACGTGTTTTTACGCTTTCATACGTTTTCGTCTGTTTTTCGCCCATTGTCGTCCATTTTCTTTCGTTTTCGTTTGTTTTCATACGTTTCCGTCTATTATTAATACATTTTCGTCCGTTTTCAGACGTGTTTTTTACGTTTTCATACCTTTTTGTTCGTTTTCTTACGTTTTGGCAATATCACAAGTGTGTCGGCTTTCATCTATTGGTGGTGATGGAGGAACCTGTGATAAGACAGGTGATATCACCGGTGATATGACAAGTGCTATCACTTGTGATATCACAGTTGATATCACATGTGATGTCACATAGGATATCACCGGTGATATCACAGGTGTTTGAGCTTCTTCAGTTTATTTTATGGATATGTTGTGCTTTCTTCAACCACAATTGCAATTTTTGACTGGGCCGTTTTCTGCAACCGAACATCCGAACGAGGAAGAGATGAAGCATTTTGTGAAAGAATGAATAAATACAAGGATTATGGAAGTAACTAGAAAAATGCATGTCATATAATATAGTTTAACTAAGAAGCATTTTAAATTGTCGTCAACTTAAAAAATTACAACTAATACAACTTTAATATGAAACAATGAGATAAACAAAACACATCAAACGAGTTTTGAATATCATTTTTTTGCTATTTTCAACAACTTATAACCTACTACATGAAAATAAAAAGATATCTTTGTTGATATTCATTTTGATAACTTGCAAGTTCGTACTACTTTAGATTTTGTAATATTACAAGGGTGTCGGCTTCCTTCTATTTGTTGAATCAGTGTTGGTGATGGAGGAACCTGTGATATGACATGTGCTATCACCGGTGATATCAATGTGACATCAAATGTGATATCACAATTGTTTGAGCTTCTTCAGTTTATTTTATAGATATGTTGTGCTTTCTTCAACCACAATTGCAATTTTTTGCTGGGCCGTTTTCTGCAATTTCGTCTAATTTTAGACGTTTTCGTCTATTTTGATACGTTTTCGTCCGTTTTTATATGTTTTCATACGATTTTTTCTGTTTCCTTACGTTTTCGCCCATCTATGTCCGTTTTCATATATTTTTGTCTGTTTACTTATGTTTTCGTTCCTTTTAATACGTTTTCGTCTGTTTTCTTTCGTTTTCGTCCATTTTCTTACGTTTTCATATGTTTTTTAATATCACAATTGATATTCTAAATATCACTTATGATTTTTGGAATATCACTGGTAATATTTTGAATATTACTTGTGATTTTTTGAATATCTATCACTTGTGATTTTTTGAATATCACAGAATATCACTTATGATATTCAGAATATCATTTGTGGTACTCTGAATATCACTTGTGATATTCAGAAAATCACAAAATATCACATGTGATATTTAGAAAATCACTTGTGAAATTCAGAATATCCCTTGTGATATTCAGAATATCCCTTGTGATATTCCGAAACGTATGAAAACGTCTGAGAATGGCCAAAACATTGAAAAATTGACGAAAACAAATGAAAACGATGAAAATGTAAGAAAACAAAAGAATATGTATGAAAACGGACGAAAACGTATGAAAGCGTAAAAAAACGTATGAAAAAGGAAGAAAACGTATGAAAATTAGGACGAAAACAAAAGAAAATGGATGAGAATGGATTAAAACGAATGAAAACGAACAGAAACGCAAGAAAACGGATGAAAACGCCAGAAAACAGATGAATATGTATGAAATGGACAAAAGCGTATAAAAACGTAAAAACACGTCTAAAAATTGATGAAAACGTATAAAAAATATCACTTGTGATATTTAGAAAATCACTTGTCATATTCAGAAAAGAATATCACATGTGATATTCAAAAAATCACTTGTGATATTCAAAATATCACGGAATATCACTTGTGATATTCAGAATATCATGGAATATCACAGAATATCTCTTATGATATTCAGAAACGTATGAAAATGTCTCAAAATGGCCAAAACATTTAAAAACGGACGAAAATGAATGAAAACGTATGAAAGCGTAAAAACATATATGAAAAAGGACGAAAATGTATGAAAAATGGACGAAAACGAAAGAAAACAGATGAAAACGGACAAAAACGTATGAAAATGAACGAAAACGTATGAAAACGGACGAAAACGTATGAAAACGGACGAAAGCGTAAGAAAACGGATGAAAACGCAAGAAACGGACGAATATGTATGAAAACGGACAAAAACGTATGAAAGCGTAAAAGCGCGTCTGAAAATGGTCGAAAACGTATGAAAAATGGACGAAAGCGAAAGAAGATGGATGAAAACATATTAAAACGAACGAAAACGTATGAAAACGTAAGAAAACAGACGAAAACGGGCGAAAACGTAAGAAAACGGACGAAAATGTATGAAAACAGACAAAAACGGATGAAAACGGACGAAACTTATGAAAACAGTAAAAAAGCGTATGAAAGCGAAAAAAATGTGAACTAAAAAAAGTGAATTAAAAAAATGAATTAAACAAAAGTGAGAGTACAACAAAAAGGAATGAAAAAAAAGAAAAAAAAAATAAAAGAAAAAAAGAAAACAGCTACGTGAATTGAAATAACAAAAAAAATAAAAAATAATAAAAAAATAAATAATAATAATAATAATAATAATAATAATAATAATAATAATAATAATAATAATAATAATAATAATAATAATAATAATAATAAGAGTTTCCCTCCTGGTACTTCTTGCGGACAGGATGGTTTGCGTGCCCAACACCTTTTGGATTGTTTAAATGGTGCTGCTGTTGCTATTTCTGATGAGTTAGTCACTTCTATCACCCAGGTGGTGAACCTTTTTCTTGAGGGTAAATGCCCAAGGGTGTTGGGCGAGTATGTTGCTAGTGCTCATCTCACGCCTTTGGTTAAACCAGGAGGGGGGATTCGTCCTATTGCTGTTGGAACTGTTTGGAGTCGATTAGTCTCCAAGGTTTGTGCTTCTATGATTGGCTATTCTTTGGATGGTTATTTTGATGGTTTGCAATTTGGCGTGGGGGTATCGGGAAGTGGGGAGGCAATTCTTCATGCTGTGAATCGGTTGATTGAAGACCGTGGGGGCGATGTCGGTCTATCGATGTTGTTGGTGGACTTTAAAAACGCCTTCAATATGGTGGATTGTGCGGTTATGTTACGGGAAGTTCGCTTTCGTGTTCCGGCTATTTCACGTTGGGTGGAATTTTGTTACTCCAGTCCTGCTAGATTATATTATGGTGAGCATACTTTATGGTCGCACCAAGGGGTGCAACAGGGTGATCCGCTTGGGCCTCTTCTTTTTGCTTTAGTGTTACATCCCTTGGCATGTAAGATTAGAGACTCCTTTACCCTTTTTCTTCAAGCTTGGTATCTGGATGATGGTACTATTATTGGAGATACTTTGGTTGTGGGGAAAATTTTAGAGTTGATTATGATGGATGGACCTAGTTGTGGATTACACCTCAACGTTGATAAAACTGAGGTTTTTTGGCCAAAGGAAGACCCCAGGAGCAGGTATGTTGATGTTTTTCCCCCTAATATTTCCCGACCTTCGCATGGTGTTAAATTCTTAGGTGGGCCCGCCAGTGTGGATTTCGAGTTTAGTAGTAAGCTTGTTACGAAAAGGGTTGCTAAAACTATTGAACTTATGGATGTTGTTGCTAAGCTTAATGATCCTCAATGTGAATTGTTGCTACTGCATGCATGTGCTGGTATTTCCAAGTTGTATTTTTCTTTGTGCACATGTCCTCCTCGGGTCTTTGAGGGTGCTTAGGTTTCTTTTGATGCAGCACTTCGTTCTTCTTTAGAACGTATTCTCACTGCTTCTGGACTCGGTTTTGGTGATTGGCAATGGAGACTTGCTACCCTACCTTTTGCTTTTGGGGGGCTTGGTGTGTATTCTGCAAGTGATGTCTTGAACTATGCCTTCCTTGCTTCTAGACTCCAATCTGCCAGCTTACAGACTAAGCTTCTCCGTAGTTCTGGTATTGTGACTACTGGTCCCTCATTTGACGATGCTTTGCATAATTTTAATGTGAATATGGGTATTGACCTTTTGAGTAATCCTAGTGAGATCGCTGCCTCCAAACTTATGAAGAAATTGGCAGATATACATTTCACACGTGTTGCCCAAACGGTTGAATCCACCTTCCAATTATCCCCTAGACAGATGGCGTTATGGAGCTCACTAAAAGAGGATTATACGTCAGATTGGCTTAGGGTGGCACCGATATCTGGTTTGGGACAAACTATGAACGCCAGGACTTACCGATGTGTGTTGTGTTATCGGTTGGGTGTTCCTCTTTTTACTGTCCAGATGTCATGTTCAGCTTGTTCTAAAGTTTTTTCTGGAGATATTTTTGGGGATCATGCTGTTTCGTGCGCAGGTATAGTTGGTATTAAACATCGGCATAATGTTGTGCGTGATGTTCTTGTTGATATATGTTCTCGGTCTGGAATTTCAGCTCGTAAGGATGTTGATATTGGGCTTTATGGAGAGAGGGACAAAACCTTACGCCCAGCTGATATGTTACTTTACTCTTGGGAAGGTGGGCTTGATGTTTGTGTTGATCTTACAGGATCGTCACCTTTGACGCGTTCGAGTATGGTTGATTTTATGCCCGGTCGGGCGGTTATTGAAGCCGCACAACGTAAACGTGTCAAATATGAGGCTAAATGCGCTGATATCGGATATGGGTTCCTCCCCTTTTCATTCTCTTCTTTTGGAGAACTTGAAAAAGATGCAGTGACCTTATTAAAGCGTATCCGACGATTCTCTATGACTCGAGATATTGGCGCTCGTGCTGCTCCACATATTTTTAGTAGGATTAGCTTTGCTATAGCTAGATGTGTGGGGGCCCAGTTAATCTCTCGGCTCCCCACTAATTTCTTGTAAAATCCTTTTTGTTTTTAATAAAATGATGGTTATAATAAATAATAATAATAATAAAGACAAAAAGAAAAAGAAAAAGAAAAAAGAAAAAAAACATTGACTTATGTTTTCCCATTTAATCTTAGGTTAATCCCCACCATTATATCAAATTAGATAAATGGTGGGGATTTGTCCCTTCGTATGCACCAAAATTAGAGTATGCAAAATAAAGTGCCTCATCTTCTTACTTGATATACTTTCATATTCTTCTAATTGTATGATAATAAACGGATTGATAAATGAATTAAATTAATGATATATTTTTGGTTTTGTTGAGTTGTGTCTGCCGGGCCGGGCCCATTCCAGACTATATGTCCACAAGCCCCCCAAGTCTAGTGTGACATAGTGCATGGCTATGTTATGCTAGACTTAAGTTCTGTTCATGGCCGCGTAGACCCAATCAACCATGACGGCATGGCCCATGTGTGCGCAACTTGTGTGCACATGGGACGGACCATACTGCGCAGCCCACATGCACTGGTACAAAAAGTTCTGTTGGTCACGCCAAAAATGTGTGACGATACGCCTATAGTCACACACATTTTTTTTTGTGTGTCACTAAAAGTCCCGCCATTGTAGGTGGCATATGGTCACATTGTTGAGTTCGTGGCCTTTTCCATCGAAAAAGAGTGACCAAAACCCCGAATATGTGTAACAAATTAGGCACAAGTTTTGTTGGATTAGTCATTATCAGTGACCGTAAACAACTTATAATCACACGAATGTTTTTTGAGAGTGACAATTGTTCGTCCTTTGGCCACATAAATATATAATACATGTGACATTTGAGATGATATATTCAAGTAAATGTGTATTTTGTGTGACTATTTCCCGTCATGTGGCCACATGAATATACAATAAATGTGACGTTTGTGATTATTTAGTCACACAATGGGTGTTGTTTTTTTTGAGTTAGTCACATACAATTGAACACAAAGTGGCCAAAAGTGTAAATAAGTGTGACCATATGCTGTTTAAAGTGAAAAAATGTGTATTTTGTGTGACTATTGATCATCCAATGGCCACGTGAATTTTATGTTTGTGTGGCATTTTGTAATATTTAGTCACACAAAGCATGTTTGTTTTGGGTATTTAGTCACATACCATTAATCAAACAGTGGCCAAAAGTGTTCATAAGTGTGACCATATGTTGTTTAAAGTGAAAAAATGTGTATTTTGTGTGACTATTCATCATCCAATGGCTACATGAATTTTATGTTTGTGTGGCCTTTTGTAATATTTAGTCACAAAAAGCATGTTTGTATTGGGTATTTAGTCACATACTATTAAGCAAACAGTGGCCAAAAGTGTAAATAAGTGTGACCATATGCTGTTTAAAGTGAAGAAATGTGTATTTTGTGTGACTATTGATCATCTAATGGCCACGTGAATTTTATGTTTGTGTGGCCTTTTGTAATATTTAGTCACACAAAGCATGTTTGTTTTGGGTATTTAGTCACATACCAGTAAGCAAACAGTGGCCAAAAGTGTAAATAAGTGTGACCGTATGCTGTTTAAAGTGAAGAAATGTGTATTTTGTGTGACTATAGATCATCCAATGGCCACGTGAATTTTATGTTTGTGAGGCCTTCAGTAATATTTAATCACACAACGACTAAAGCAAACAGTGACCAAAAGTGTTAATAAGTATGACTATATGCATCTTTTAGTCACATTTAAAAAATCAATATATATCAAAACAATTCAAATATATATCAAAACAAATTCAAATACAATAAAATTGGAATGTATAACTGAACAAAATATGAAATTGGACATCCTTTTATACACCAAGGAGTCCTAGTCGGCTTACAATAGTTTCTTTATAAGTATCTATAATCTTTTCCATAAGCAAGTAGCAACTTCGAGCGGTCTTAATCTCTGAGCAGTACCAACTTTAACTAGCAGTAGTAACTTTTGTACTAGCAGTAGTAAATACTTGGCCACATTTTCTTTGAAGTTCATGAGCTGCACTAAATCCATCTAAGCAATATTAACACAAACATGATCAGCAGTAATTCAAACAACATCATGAAGACTTTTAATCCAAAACAATGAACATACTAATAAAATTTGCAGTTAAACTTACAAGTTTTTCTCCCATTGATCTAATCTCATCATCTGGATATAAAAGCCTTGAAAATGTAGGCTACTGCATATCAACACATCAGGATGAGAGCAGAACTAGAACATGTCAAAGCTCACAACATAACAGAACTAGATGAGCCACTGGTTCAACTATCTGCACAAACATGATAGGAGAGTTAATACTAGTACCACGTTAGTACTGCTGGAGCAGAGTCACCGGCTCACTTTTGTAGTACGGGCAAGTTTAGGTTCGGTTCAGTTTCAACCGCTGAACCACCAATTGTGCCTCCTCTTACTTTAGGTGTAGGTGTATAAACATTAATGTATTTTCTACATATGTGTTGGTAGGCATATGTATGGGGTGATGGTGTTGTGCGAAGTATCAACTCACCTTGAGGGTGCTTTAAACATCGATATTGAGGGAGTGTACGATTCACCTGTTGGTTCAGATGATGAAACGAGACCTTGGTATGGCTCCCTCAAGTTCTCGCTCTGAATTGGTTGCTTTAGCCACACCATTATTTTAGCAAAAAACATAATTTCTTATGATGTGCAGGTTGTTGATAACATTTCGTATGGGTGAAGTTCTTTGAACACATTAATGAAGTAGCAGGGTATGCATTGAAATATATTGAGATCTTAAAAGGCCAACACCCGATGCATAACAAGATGATCGTCAGATCTACAACATAATGCTACTGTATTATAGAGTTTTACCATGGAAAATAAATTTAATTCATATACTCAGTTTTCAAATGCAATGCCAAACACCTTCTTAGTGCTCCAGCCATCTATTGCACCAGTTTATTGACTTTGGTTATACTGATCTTAACGAATAACTGAATAAGACGCTGATGAACTTGATGAATCTATTCATTGGACGGAGAACAAGGACTTGGATGGTTATAGAGCAGTAATGATGGTCAACGAAATTAAGGTCAATGGTGATGCATTTAATGGTGATGAAAAAACATGGTGGCATTCGTGACATCACCAATATTGTTTTATGGAGACCGAAGAAAGACACCAAGCAAAGGTGGACCATGGCCCTTACTGTAAGTTCTTTTCCACATATTTTGCTCAATAATTCACAAGTTTTTAAGAGGCCTCTTAGGTGTTTGATAAGTATTTTATTTTGTCTTGGTATTTGCAAGCGATAATTTTGTGTGAACTTTAAATCTCTGGCAGCTATACACCATTCTGACATGTGTTATGTTCCGCATCATGCGACAGTATCTTGATCACTGATTCCCTCAATACTGAATATAATATATATGTTAGAAGACGTTTGAACAGTCGTGTCATTTGTTTTGGTAGTCAAATGATCAAAAGACAACGCAACCACTGATTTACTTAACATGGAGTTCCTTTGGTCGTTGTCGATATTCTGTAAGCCTCTTTGAACACTAGAATCTAAGGTATAAGTGGAACCCCTAAACATCTTGCTTGATCTTAAAGACGGCCTAATTTGATCACTTATCTTTACTGATTCATAGGGTATGTTTAAACTGAAATTCAAACTTTCCACAACCTTTTCCTCTACTCCTGACAAATTTCTTGGAGAGAAAACAACACTCTTCCGCGAGGCATCGAAAGTTATTGTCATTAAATGTATCAGAATCTCTACCAGCACTGGTAGGAATGCCACTTTCACGAGCATTTTGAATTCCAAGGTCGATATTGGGTTCTTTTGCCATTTTTCCTAACCATGCTTATACTCTTATTATGCATAGTTACAGCTCAAGTAAGCCATTTTCCATATATCAATGTTATATACTGATACTTTGTTTATATGATTATATAACAAAATATATAACGACTACGACAGGGGCTAGACCTGGCTACTCGAGCCGCAATGATGGGTTTGAGTAAGGCAACAACTTTTGCTTCTGTGACAGTAATGACTTTCTTGTTCGCCGATAGTTCTTTTTGTAAAGGTGAACACAAATAAACTATAATCTTACGTCTGCAAAAGTTATTTAAAGGTACCTACTTTCATTCTCATACTAATATGACATATTTAATGTTAGATACTTTGTTTGTCAAAAATTAGCAAATGTATCATAGTTATAACTTATAATGCTATATGATAATACATCTTTTCTTGATTCCTACAACAATATATAAAAAATGCAAGCTACAGAGAAGGCCATAACTGTCATAATCTTAACTTAATAGTGTTTTCGGATACGAGCCTACGATGGTATACCCCGGTTATGAATTTTGTATCTGAGTCATAAAAACAAGGAGGTTGGTACTTAAGCAGATATTCGTTCGCAAACACTTCCACAAAATAAGGTAATTCAAACAATATCTGATTGTTCCATTGTCATTGTGTTTTAGTGCAAGCTACTTATTACTGTACATGTTGTTTAAATGAAGAATTCCTTACTTAATTTGTGGTTAAGTCAACGCTTTAAGAGGATACTAACAATTTGAATAATATAATGCATATGTTTGAGTTCAAAATGGTGTTTAGTTTATCATGAAGTGAAATGACATATCTTTTAATGACAGGAGTGTATGTAATGCATCTGCCACTTCAAAGAGGTCAATGAAACAATGCTATTATTGTGAAAAATGCTTCGATTGTTGAGATGCGAACCCATATGAAACAGCCAGCTCCAAAGGTAAGTAGTGCAGTTTAAAGTTATATTGACTTCTTAAACTTATACCCAAGAATTGTATCTTTATGCGTATATCAGTGCAATGGGGGCAACATGGGCATCATCATGACTCATGAATATCAATGCTTGAATCAATCACCTAACTCTCAAACGTTAATTAACTTTTGATTTACCATATTGTTTTGTTTGGGTAGAGATGTCACTGTTACTTATAATTTATAATAGGGTTATCATTTTGTTTTTTTTTTTTGAGTGGAGATGCCACATTTTCTTATGATCTATAATGGTTATATTTTACAAACGGGTCAAACCAAAAAGTTTAGCCGAAAAGGGAAGTCTAATACAGAAACTAAGTTGTAAGATTTTTTTGTGTCTGTATTCTATGCATACAACCTCTCAGTTATTTATAACTTATAATTAGTATTGTTATTGTAATAATGTTTTTCCTTTGTGATCACAATTAATATTTGCAGGTCTAATATGCCTCGCTCATTCTGGTCAATACCAAACCCCATTTATCAACATATATGGTTATTATTCGAATATATGACTGTTATATAGTATGCGGACATCCCAACCCAAGTTAACCGCAAGATATATGATGTGGTTGGGCTATTCTCAAACTGGTTGTATTTATTGCACGGCGTGTTGCATCAAGTTTGGGTTAATCAAAAAAGTAATTCATGGGAGCTCGCTCACACAAACAAAAAACTGTCTAATCCTTAAATTGATGTTTGTGGATCACAAATATTTGGTAGTCATTTTTTTCTGTTATATGCAACTCTTCGGGTCAGATTATTTCTTTAATGCTTTCATGATGTAATGCTATTGACAAAGATATATAAAAAAACAAACCATTGTGCAAATTGCCTATAAGTTCATTTTTTTTGGCTCATTCTATAATTTATCTTCATTTGCAGCTACTTAGATAAGGATTGTTGAGTCAATTAAAGAACTACAAGATGTTTACATAACAAGTTACACGTATTAAAAGAGCGGGTTTATATAATGTTAAAAATCAATCTCAGCTCTATATACGCATGATACATGTCAAACCAATAAAGTACGTTTTTGATATAAAATCTAGGTTATTACCCGTTTTCATTAGTAGTTGCTAGACAACAAGGTAAATGCTTCTAAATCTTTGATTTGGATATTATGTTCATAAGCATAGGGCTTATTAAGAGGGTTTACAATCTAGGTATATAAAAGATGAATAACGTTTGTTTACTTGGTGGTTACTTATCCCATAACGTGATATTAGGCTCTGATCTATATGATGGATGAACTAAGAATATGGTGTCTCTTAGTTGTGCATAAGACAAACATGAAACTACAATAATAGGATAGGTCAACCCAGTAATAATATTATTGTTTCTTTAATCCTACTAGAAAACTATAATCGCATCCAATGTGTTAACCGCTCTTATGCAACACGTCACTATGCAAGACTTGAATAAACTACGTACTTTATTTTAATTTGGCTAGGATTTTAGTCAAGATTAAATGTAAATTTCTTAGGATGAGGGCTATGTTTGGCACACAAGATTGTTGGGATATTGTGTTCATTTTTTCAAAAAATAAGCTACTTAAAAAATAATCTTTGTTTGGCAGACATAACTTATAAGAGATTCTAAAAAACATAATCTTTCATAATCTCTTAAAACCAAAGGTTACTTCATGTAGCTTATAAAAATAATCTCTTTTTATAATCTCTAGCACCAGCACCATCTCCAGCACAAGCACCAGTTCCAGCAACAGTTACTTTCGCCAAACATACCCAAGATAGTGGGACGGTGATGGTTCTTTTTCGGTTATGAATCATTAATGAAAATTAAGCGTACACACATACACCTTAACATTAATTACTATAGGCATGAAGTTTAATATACAAGTTCATGAAATTGACATGTGAAGAGTAGTAATTTTATACTATTTATTTATCTCATGCTGTTAATATAACGTTGTAATGTATTTCATGTTACTATTTATACATTGATTTGATACTATTTATCTCATGTTGTTTGATACTTTGATATTGCGTATGACTTTGAAACTTTTTTCTCTCTCATATTCGATAACCGTTTTTTTTCGTTCTTAATGCATTCGATTAAAATTTTTGTATGTTTATAGCTTATTTTCATTAACTTAAGTTTTTTTTAATAATATTCATAAGGCTTGCTCGCCTATCGGGCGAGCTATTCTTTGATACTTTGTTCTTGCGTACCACTATGAAACTTTTTTTTATCTCATATTCGATGAAAGTTCTATATATTCTTGACAAAATAACGATTAAATATTCCAGATAAATAATTTAGACACTATATTGCAGATCCAATAGTAGCAAGTATTCTTTATTCTTAATGAATTAAAAAAACAAATTCATACATTTATATATTCTTTACTATTAACTAATATCTTCCAATGATACAAAAAAACAAGCAAAATCTCTTATAAATAATTCTTAGTTCGAATTATAATTTAAATAATATTCTATCTTCTAAACAACAAATTTAAACCTTTTGAAAGTTCAGTAATTGTTGATCCTCAATTATTTTATTATATATTATTTTCCGATAACTAATCCCTTCCAAGAATATTTATAAGTCATGCCCGCTTTCCTTATATATTATTTTCCGTTAATTAATACATTCCAACGATAATTATAATCAAACCTGCCCATGCAACTAATGCATTTGTAACTAAAATATATAAACTGCAAAAAATTAAACCTTCATATCGTTTTTATTCATTAACAATCAATCAATCATTCAATCAACTTTTTCAAAAGCTTGAATTCGTTTTCTTAAAGTATATATGCATACACATTCAAGAACTTTCTCATCATATTGACGTTCAGAACATCCAAATCCATGACATTTTTTTCTTTTCAAAGCAATCAAATTCCACTTTTTTAAACAAATCGCAAGCATCAGATCATCATGGGCTTTCCACATCTTCCCAAAAAATAGTAAGTTGAGTCACTAAACAATTTCACATAACGAGTTATTGTTTCATATATAGAGTTGATTAGTGCAGGAAATAGACGATGAAATCTGCAGAGTAAAATTGGAACTAAAGAAATGCATGGATGCGTATCACTCACCGTGTAATAAGCTAAAAGTGCTAGACTAATGGTTTGTTTTTATTGATTACAAGAAAAGCGTTATCTTTTGTGAAAAAACACAAAAAGTAAAAAGTAAAAGTTGTTAACGGGTTCTTTTAGGCATAAGAAAAAAGGTAAGACGGTTATTTAATTAGAATTTAATGGATATGTGTACCAGATGTTGTAATTGAAATGCAGTAACATGTTTAATTAATGAGCTTCAAATAATTTGTTTTTGAGTATTTTGAAAGGAGATTAATAGCAACCATAGTCTGATAACAGAGAGTTTGTTAGTCATTTTTCCACGTCTATATTTTGAATGTTATATAAGTGTAAAAGTCAAAGTTGAATAAGGATGATATTAGCACCCTTCCCATGAGCTGGTCTCACCAGCCTGCAATGCGAAGACATAAAAAAGATGGTGAGAATATGTGTCAGTAGTGCGAATCACATCAGAGATATTAGCACCTAAACAGTTTTGACTACCTTTAACAATTAGAGTAGCTGTATCTTTTAGTAGAATTACATTTATTTTCTGCAGAATATGGTCAAATGATGAACATAATAGAAAAGAGCAATGTCTATAGTTATGGGGTGGTGTTGATAGAGATCTTAAGTAGGCGCAATGTAGTTGAGAATCAGCTAAGAGAAGATTTACATATAGTAGGGCGGGTGAGAGTTTATACTTTCTGACACTGGTGACAATTTCGTTGTTCAACAGTTTGGAGCATACATAATGGCCCAAACAGTTGGAGGTAACAATTGTGTCTATCATTTCATAAATTCAACATTACTTTCATACATGTACCGCAAAGGTTTGTGTTTGCTAAGGGAGTATTCTATAATTTCTTAATTGTATTCTATAATTTCTTAATTCAGCTTCTCAACAGTCTACAGTACACAAAATGTTTCCAACGTTTGGAGATTATTTGTTATATATCTGGTGCGTTTATCATTATAGAATTTATGCTTTTCGCTTACCTGCCAAAATAACTGATACTAACCTGTTCGTTGTGATTATTGTTGTAGCTTATTTTGGGCGCCAGGATACCATCTTGCATAACGTGAGCACACATACCGGCCGACAGAAACTTAGCCCGCTACGGTCCAGGTTATTTAGTTGGTTCATATAACTTTTATTGTAAACCTTATGTATCTTCTCATATTAGTTATGCAATTTTGTATTAATATCATTATACACTAGCGTAATTAAGTTTGTATTGATATTTTGTGGTAATTTGTAGCAAAATGATATTATTGTTTCCTCTTTAACCATGTCTCTGTTTTTTAATCCGAACACTTAACTGTGAACATCATGTTATTTAAATATAGAGCCTAATATGCCATGTACAATTATGCAGGTGCTAAAGTGCTTACGTTTTGCGCTATACCTTGAAAGATAATAAGCCCATCCGACAAGAAGATGCTTTTTAAGCTTAAACGAAAGCCAATGTCAACTTTTGTCAACGGTGGCATTTATTTGCAACCGCCAACTTTTTCACATGAACAACTATATGTATTATGTAGCTATTCATAGGTAAAAATTAAGAAAGGTCGAAAAGTGGTATGTTGTGACAAAGATGACAACTACATCAATTTCACAAACAACGTTGTCTACAAAAGAATTCCTTCATAGGTTATAAGTTTGCTTTTATGTGCTATTCTCCACAAGCATATATATGTAGTTTTCCCACGGCTATTCAAAAACATCAATATATATATTTTTTTTTGTTTATGTGATTATATCAAGCTTTTTACATATATTACATGAACGCTAAAGACGAAAAAATTTGTTTTATATTATCGATGACTATTTTTTAAAAAATATCAACCTATTGTTCTACATTATAAATTTGTAGATAAGAAAACTAACATCGAATACTTAACGTAACTGCCCTTTTGAGAACCTTTTCTTAAAATTTATTAAACGTAAATTAATACCATAAAAAATTAAATAAAATCGACGTTCTTAAAAATAATTTTCCGTTAACTGACACCATAAAAATAATAATTATAAGTAAAACCATCCAAACTATCATTACAAGTCATGCCCACCCGTCGGGCGGGCTTAGAAGTCTAGTGTGTGTATATATATATATATATACACACTAGACTTCAAAGCCCGCCCGATGGGCGGGCATGACTTGTAAATACTATTTGGATGATTTTAGTTAGCGTAAAATTATGTTTTAAGTCATAGGTTTTTTTTTTTAATTTTTTTAAAGAATTTTATGGACAGTTTTTGTTATTGTTTAATTATGTTTATTACCGTTTGTGTGTTTTTTTTTTTTTTTTTTTTTTTTTTTTTTTATTTTATTTTACTTTTGTGGTAATCAACCTTTTGATATCTAAAGTAATCGTGCCCGTTTTACTTATAAGAATGTGACTGAAACAGATTGCAACGCCTGCATTCAAATCAGTTCACCGAGGAAAGAATTAGACTACGTATTGTCATTTATCAAATCAAAAACCCTTAAACCAAAGAATGCAATTAATGAGGACTTAATGATCAAGAATTTCAATCTCCGAGTTCTCAAATAAAAAGCGCCAGGGAACTAATTTATATATTACATTTAGCTAGTTTTTCTAAACTTGGCGAATCATATTCTTATAATTACTTATAAATTGCAATACCAAGCATCTCCAAAAGATTATAGTACTAAGTTTTGAAGGAAAACACAGTGCATGTACCAATTATGAAAAACCTTGTCGAGGTCTTTCTTTCCACATTTAACAGCTGTAGTGTCTTTAACATAATGGCTTTTAGCTTTTTACTCTAACTTGTTCACTCATCCCTTATGCAAGAGCTTGAATCTTTCATTTTATGCTCTTCACTCTTGAGACAAGCTATACATAATACGTCCTTTCTTGGAACACAATCTCCTTTCAATGGACGGGCTAGTTTTATCATAGTACACAATGGTCTTCTCCAAGTTCTGCTCTTGTTCATATAATTCAGCAATTACCTGCACTGAGTAACCGTTAGAAATGAAGCTGAGCGATATTTACGTGAATTGGAATAGACAACTAGAATGCATAAAGTGCAGGGACTACTAATGTAATACTCTAATAGTTGTCTTATGTAAGGCCTATAAATACCCCTCAAGGCTTCACTTGAGGGGTGTGGGTGTGCAACATAATTTATCATAATAAAAACATCTTTGTTTCACCTCACCTTCTCATGACTTTCTCTCTCTAGAATAATGGCATATTTTGATCAACCTCGTCCTCCAGAAGGTGATTCTTGGGATCTACAATTGGTATCAGAGTTAACCGGGGGCGAATCGTGGTGTTTTGTGGTGAAAAATCGTGTTTTTGAAAAAATTAATTGGATCTCGTTACTGTTCATCCGAGGCTTATCGAGTTAGGAATTCTTTTCCGAGTTTGACTTGTGCTTTATCGAGTTTGGATAAAAGTTAGCGAGTTA